>VZSC01004024.1:246351-261224 GCA_013398225.1 Steatornis caripensis
CAGAGCACTGGAACAGGCTGCCCAGAGAGGTTGTGGAGTCTCCTTCTCTGGAGATATTCAAAATCCGCCTGGACGCATTCCTGTGCAACCTGCTCTAGGCTAACCTGCTTTAGCAGGGGGGTTGGACTAGATGATCTCTAGAGGTCCCTTCCAACCCCTACCATTCTATGATTCTACCATTCTATGATTCTATGATTCTATGATTTGTTAACAATACACACATTTGTTAAGAAAACCACACAGAAGTGTACAATTGGTTAAAATTCTAGAAATGTGGTATATCCTGCTCATTTTTGAAAAATTATCTTTTTGCAACCTTTTGACATGTAAAGAGTGACAGTGAAATAAAAAGTATGACACCTGAGGTGATACACTTCATTAAACATTAATAGTATACCAATATTTTTATGATAAAAACAACAATCTGTAAGTAAGGTAATAACAGAGATGCTGAAAATTCAACCATATTTAGGTATATTTACCCAGCAAATGTTTGGTTTTTAAATAGTACACCATGAAACAGATTATTCTTTAGCAGCTCTTCTGTACATAATTCAAGGAAATTGTTATTATCAGTCTGGCTGAGTCAGAATCATTTTAACAATATCTAAACACTGACTGGCTAGATCTTCCGATAGACAGATAGTCCTGATGAAAATCATGTTCCCATTAGGAAAACCTCCCAAGACAAGAAAAGTTTGCTGTGAAAACTAAGATCGATCACCTACAGTGAGAGAGAAAAATAAGAGGCAATAGGCCTTCAGAAGAATGCAGTACTTTTTTTAATGGGCATATCCTTAATGAGGAAATGAGCTATATAAAAAGGAAACCAGGAATTTTTATAAGAAATGTGAAAATGTGTAAATGTTATGTAAATGGAAGACCTCGTGACCAAAGGAAGTTCTGCGGCTCTTTCCTGAAGCGTTGAATGCCTCTTTTAAAATCAATCAAAACCAACAAACTAAAGGTTATCCAAAAATTTACTTTGGTGATATATTACAACCTACACCACAAATGATAGACTCCTGCAATGTTTACTTACTATAAGCTTTTCTGTAAAGTCTCTACGAAGTACACAACTGAAACTTCTTATGAGATGCAATAATCTGTGCCAGGTTATTTAGAGTTACTGGCAAACAAGTGCAATGAGAAACTTTAGGGTGACCCAAGGAGAAAATGGTGATAACCCGTACATTTCCTTAAGCAGTAAAAAAATGGGGTGGATGAGCAGACAGGGAGGTGGACTGAAAATTGGCTGAACGACCAGGCCCACAACAGTGGTGATCAGCAGCACAAAGTCTAGTTGGGGGACAATAATGAGTGGTGTACCCAAGGGGTCAATACTGTATCCAGTCTTGTTTAACATCTTCATTAATGATCTGGATGATGAGGTAGAGTGTACTCTCACAAGTTTACTGATGACACAAAACTGAGAGGAGTGGCTGATACACCAACTGGTCACACTGCCATCCAGAGGGGCCTCAACATGCTGGCGTTAGGGTTAGGGTTAGGGTTAGGGTTAGGAACCTCATGAAGTTCGACAATGGGAAGTGTGAAGTCCTGCACCTCGGGAGGAACAACCTCATGCACCCTGGGGAGGAGCAACCCTATGTGCTGGGGACTGAACAGCTGGTAAGCAGCTTTGCAGAAAAGGACCTGGGGGTCCTGGTGGACACCAAGTTGAACACAGACTGATAATGTATTCTTGTTGCAAATAAGGCCAATAGTATCCTGGGCTGCATTAGGAGGAGTGCTGCCAACAGGCTGAGGGAGGTGATCTTCCCCTCTACTCAGTATTGATAAGGCCACACTTGGAGTGCTGTGTCCAGTTCTCAGCTCCCCAGAAAAACGTATGTAAATGACTTTGTTTACTAAAACTGTATCATCTTAATTCTCTAAAGCAGAATATGTAATCCTAATCTTTGCCCATCTGCAGTATGATTCTTCGGAGTTTAAAAAATGACTGCACAAAATACGGCCAACATAAATTCTTCAGTGAGCACACACACAGAGATACCTTAATACATGACTATCTATATTTTTGTCTTGCACCTAATATAAGACATACAGTGAATTGGCCATGACACAGGCAATATTCATTACCACAATGCTGCATGCAAATTTGAAAAGCAAATGCATGTCGCCATAGAGCACAGACCTCATAAACTTCAGAAACTTAAGCTAACATTTTATTTTATTCCAGAACCTGTGTACCTCTGCATGGGATTCATTGCACCCAACATCAGAGGTTCAGTCTGGGTTAGCTGCCTAGGTTCTTTGTACGTTCGATAGCTATAGTAGATGGACACCTTTGGAAAATAATACAACCTAGTTTTTGAGAGTTGTCTAAAGCAGAACAAATTTCTTTCTGGGTCACTTGTTCTACTGACTATAAGAGAAGGTAAAGATACATTTGAATAAATGCCTATATGTTAGAATTAGGTGTGATAAATCCTGCCACACATGCACTATGGTACTGAGTAATGTATTTAGGATATGTGTTGAGGAGTTATTTTCAGCACTTAAAGTGGAACATGTTACAGAATATTGTGGAATCTGTATATCTTTACCTTTTTACCAAAAAAAGAGGAGGATATATCGAAATTTTGAAACGGTTGGAAAATACGAAATGTAAGTAAAAAGAGAGCTATTTGGGAAAAAAATATCAAGATGATGATCATAAATGAGGTGTATGAAGCTGAATTGTTATCTCATGAAATAAGAGCCAGTACATTTTTCCTAACCTATAGTCATAGCAGAAAGTAAAATCCCTTAAAATTCTATTACTTGAGTGGTTTCTGTAAGAAACAGGTAGATAGTACGTAACAGAAACATGGAAAATGCATAAAGTTCACACTAAATACTAGTGACAAGATATTCCACTGGCAAGTGTTATTACAAATATATATATAAAGATCAAATTTTGAATAAAAAATGCACAGTTATCAAAACTGTTCAACTTGTCTTCCAATACAGATTCCACAAGACTTTTAAAAATATTTTTAAGTCACACAAAAAATTACAGTATTTTCTTCCTTACAAATGCACAAATTTGTGAGTAAACCTCTCACATTTTGTTCATCAGTTTCTTTAGCTTTTCATATAAAGTTCATTTGGACACTTTCTTGACACCGTCAATATCAAACCTGTTGCTTGCGCTGATAGAAATAATAGATATTTCACTCTTGGCAGTAAAATGATTTAAATCAACAGATGTTTTAAGATTTCTTTTTTAAAAAATAGAAGACAGAGTTGGCATGTTCCTTAGCATATCTGGATTAGAAAATATTTAATTAAACAGAATTTTTAATATCTGAAGTACAGTATATACAGTAAAGAATATGAGCGATTACTGTATGGTCAGAAGTCAAGATGAAGAAAATGTCTACCACAAAATCTTGGTGCATAAATGAGATCTGATCATGATTATCTTTTGAGGCATTCTGCTTTATTTTCTTCTATAAACGAGAAATGAATGAATTATTTGATCAAACTATATACTACAAAGAATTGAATTTTGAAATGGAGATTTTGCTCTTTGTGAATAAAAAAACCTCATTTTTTAATGAATGTACACACAAAGTAGTCACAGTACATAGAAATCATATTTCCTGATGATAAATAGGGAAACTGTCCATTTTTACTCATTGAACAGACATCTGTAGATACATCTTTTCATTTTCCTGTCTTTGAATGACTGAAAACAGGGATTCAACTTATATTTAACAATAGTTAAGAAATTTTAACACATGCAAGTGGTTCTTTGTCATGGAACTTATGAGACACCTGATTTTACATGTAAATGCTCATGGAAACGTAAAGAGAATTGCACTACTCAGCAAGCCACCAGTTACTTATTTTCAAGTTTATAAAGTCAAGCTCTTCTACAGTGATTTCTGGGAGTCTGAACCAGTCCTGCCCTCTTGAGGGGTGAAATATAATTCTCCTTAAAAGCAGAGCTTGAAGAACTCAGTACAGAACAGCAGGATCATTATAAAGTTGTACATGTGGTTTCCCTGAACAACAGTTCTATAGTAATTATAACTGGCAATAGTATGTGCCATATTTGCTCTTTTGTTTTTAGTGTTCATTCCTTTAAGAAAAATACTGTGAGCAAGGGTAGCTATTTTGGAGGCTACATATTTATAAACTAAAACAACACTTCTCAATGTTTTCACTCCTTAGCAGTGTCATAAAAGAACTCCGAGGTGGTAAATGTAAATGTATAAGTGAAGATGACTCTTGGTATTTCACCTTGAAGTTCTACCTGCTATTACATCAGCAAGAAGTCATATTAAGACAAATAAGCCAAAAAAGATTTGTACTCTGGAGAAGTTCAAGAAACTCTGGTTTTGAGGCTGTAGCTCCATAAGGAGACAATACTTTGTCTTGATTTTGGTGATCTGAGTCTCAGTAAAGTACACTAAAGCTGCTACTTGTCTTAGGAAGAAATTTTATAAATGAATGCTGAGATCAGTAGGTGAAATAATAAAATCATGTTTAGGAAAATACACTCATATCTAGTTACTTTAACCAGTTTCCTTATACTGTTGAAATAACACAAACTGCCATCCAGAAGTTTGATTTCTAAACTACTTATTTTTTTGTTTTTTCTTTTGTCACGTTTACTAATCTCAGCTCATACTCACAGCAAAGTTTCTTTAATTAATGTATTATACTGATTACAAACTGCACATCTATGGTGACTTCATTAAGATGAGATATACTGCAAGTGTTAGTAATCATTGGACATTTGTATACCAAAAGTTAATACTTGTTTCTGTAACATCTATGTGGAAATGAAAAGGTACTATCATCAGAAAAGAAAATCTGTGTCTTTGCATAACTTCTTGCTAAGATTGGTCAAACTGAGCAGACAACAAGTGCCTGAATGAACTCTACTGAAACATACCACACGATTACGGCACCTTAATTTTTATTTTCATACACATAATGGCAGATTTTGAGACCTTAGCCTGCTTGCCTCCCTTATGTATGCTGTAAACTGTTTAGAGTATGTTCTTTCTCCAGTATAAATTTTGTGGGGGTGGGAACCATGTTAGAAGATAAGAAGACTCATGAGAGCCTGGGTCTCATTCTCAAACAGTGTTCGGACTATTTGATATGCGCACCTAAATCCCAGAAGTGAGAAGTGCTTCTTGGAATGGACTTAGTGAGAAAGGAGAGGAAGATTGGGAAACAATGTCATACTCAGACTGCTGAATGGAAAGAGGAAGTCTGGTAGCCTTGATGATATGTGTGGGATCAGATCATTTTTATTACGTTATTCACACTATCTGCTAAGTGCTCCAATTAGGCATCATATTCCACTTATGCAGCAGACTGTGTGTGGAAACACAATGAAAAATGATCCTATGATGAATATATTAGGGGCTGCATGTACCTTTATCTGCCAGTTGCCTGGAAATGTGTGAAACAAGACTGAATGAGCTCAGGAGCCCACTTTATCTGAGCAATGCAGCCTTACCGTGATAGTGCAGCTGACTTGACTGCCAGGAGTGACTATCAAGGGCAGCACCTCGTATGCATCTCCCCAAGATAAGATCCCAGTGGCTTCCTGTGATTGACTAACGGTCTCTGAACTTGAATAGGAAGAAAGATATGCAACATAAAATTGCTATGGTGGTTTTCCTGAATGATGTTGAATACTAAGTATGGCCTAGTCATGCAGTTTCAGTGCAATACTACTGAGGCTTGGGATTTGCCTCATTGGCTTGTTAGAGATGACTCCTAGCCCAACCCAAAGAAATAACAATTTAAGTTTATGACAGAAGTCTAGGGAAAAATGACCCAGAGGATTTAGCCACAACTGGTCTCTAGGCATTACTTCTTCAGACTGAATCAGTCTATATACATGGTTATTGCTTGCTACCATTGAATGCTGAATCTGCATATCCTTTTCAGAGAGATCATTCAGACTGTAACAGTCCATAGAGTGGATTTCCCAGGACAGGGGGAACTTATGGGAGTAACGTGGTGATATAAAATAACTTTTGTTATTTTATTATAGGAAAAATGTTTTCTCCTAGTTGTACCTCAAAACATTCAACGAAATGAGTACATTCACTGCAATGTTCTCAATTCTTTCGAAGAGCTACATCTTTTTCAGCTACTGTAGTCAACAGAATGTATTACTTATGCTACTTCAAATAGTACTGAATAAGCTGTAATTGACTGCACAGGAAGACAGGTTTCCAATACAAACAGAAAGATTAGCATAGTATTTACACCTACTAACATTCCATTGCTGTAGCTGGCCACACCAGCTATGGCGTGTATGCTATTGGCATCTTTTTGAAGATAACTGCATCTCACATGAGAAACTCAAATATTTCCTCTTGTTTCCACATGTGAATATTTCACCCTCCACTTTAACAAGAGAGTTCTTGCACTGTCTTCAAATATTTTTCACTTACAGCCTAGCAAAGCATCGAGTGGATTTCGATTAAGTGAATAACCATGTCAGAGAGCACTGGAAGGGAATTAAGTTGTGTTTGTAAAAACAACTGATTGATTAATAATCAGGCCATATAAGATACCAGAAAGAGATGAACCAGACAAAATACTCCTGAAAATATGATCCTTAGAGTGGAAACAAGTGAAATAGCCATAGACAGAAAGCCATTCATTAGTTTATTGCGCAACTGCTAGATTTTTGAAACTTATTGGATGAATTATATCGTAGTGCTCTCCTATGACAAAATCTTTGTATGATTCCAAAAGCCATGTCATGGGATGTTTTAAAAATGTATTCTGTATCCAGAGTAGAGATCTGTTTGCGTTTAGCATCAAAGGGAGAATTCTAGGTTTTCATTTCCACTGAAGTCTGAATACTCTTTTCTGAATGAAAAAAACCCAAGTGAACAAAAACCCAACCAAATCAAAGGAGGAGGGAAATTCATTCGTTAAACCAAGTTGTCAACTCTTTGCAGTTACATGTGCCCACCACAATGTAATAAAGCTTATACTTACACTTTCAGTGAGCAAGAATAGGAACTATAAAAGCCACATAGCTCAACGAATTGCTGAGGAAGGCATATCAACAACAAGTCTAAGAAACAACTGTGGGAAAAATATGTCATCTGTCCTGTCCTTTCAGCATCCATAGCAGTATAGCTTTCAGTAATCCTAGTTTTCCTTCGCTTTCTGCTACTTTTAGGTGGTTTCCTGCCTAGAAATCATCCTTTCAAGGAGCACTGAGCTGTTGACCCCAGCAGTCTTCCCAAATGTACAAAGCCCTCTCTACAGGATGAGTTTTCATCAGCCGTAGCTACAGAGCATACAGTGGTGCTGTCTTAGAGATATTCTTGCACTTTCTTCTGATTCTTCATCTTTTTAACAGCATAGGGTAGCAATTTTCTCTGAGGAAGAGTTTCAGTATAGTCCAGTTGATAGAAGATAACACTCTGTATTAAACTGTGACTTCCTACTTAAGTTACCCACAAACTTATGAATTTTACTTTTTATTATACAAGATAACATTCATATATTTAAGGGACATAAATAATACATGGAAAGGGAGTAATAACCCTTCCACTCTTTCCAGTATTACGAAATTCAACTTCTCATGAGATTATGGGAGAAAAACATTTTGATAAATTTTTGGTTAATTATGGCTTTACAGCTAGGGTTTTGGCCTTACAGTTAATCTGCTTCCTATTGGTTACAACTTCATGAAAGTGACATTCTCTTTTGTTCAAATAGATGCTTTTTCTTCAATTTCATGTAACTATAAGTGTCAAAGAACAGTTCAAACACTATTAATTGCTAATACTGACCTAGCGTAGACATAACCTGTTAGAAACAAGACATTAGGTCAGCTAGATCTTCTATTATTTTGATGATGAAAGCCCTACTGTATGTTTTACTATGTATTTGACTAAAACAAATATAATTTGTACCAACCCTAGCCCTAAATGGTTTTCACTTAAATTAGTGAATAAAGATTGTTGCTCATCAGTAAGACACCTTTTCACAGAATCATAGAATACCAGCTTGGAAGAGACCTCAAGGATCATCTGGTCCAAACTTTCTTGGCAAAAGCACAGGCTAGACAAGACGGCCCAGCACCCTCTCCAGCTGAATCTTAAAAGTGTCCAACGTTGGGTAATCCACCACTTCCCTGGGGAGATTATTGCAATGGATGATTGTTCTCATTGTGCAAAAATTTCCTCTTGTGTTCAATTGGAATCTCCCTAGGAGTAACCTGTACCCATTACCCCTCACCTTTTCCATGTGACTCCTTGTAAAAGAGGAGTCTCTATCTTCTTTGTAGCTAAACTTTAAGTACTGGAACATGGTGATGAGGTGTCCCCTAAGCCTTCTTTTCTCAAGGCTGAACAAACCTGATTCTCTCAGCCTTTCCTCATATGGCAGGTTTCCCAGCCCTTTGATCATCTTTGCAGCCCTTCTCCGGACCCTCTCCAGCCTGTCCACATCTTTTTTCTGTATTGGGGACCAAAACTGAACACAGCATTCCAGGCATGGCCTGACAAATGCTGAATAGCGTGGGATAATGACTTCTTTATCTCTGCTGGAGATGCCCTTGTTGATGCAAGCCAGCATCCCGTTGGCTCTCTTTGTCGCTGCAGCACACTGTTCACTTGTGTTAAGCATGTAGTCCACCAGGACCCCCAGGTCCCTTTCCACAGAGCTGCTCCCCAGCCAGATAGAGCCCAGCCTGTGCTGCACTCCTGGATTATGTTTTCCCAGATACAGAACCTTACACTTGTCCTTGTCGAACTTCATAAGGTTGTTAGCCCACTCTTCCATCCTATCCAGGTCTTCCTGCAGTGTGGCTCTCCCTTCTGAAGTGTCCACTTCCCCACTCAGTTTGGTATCTTTAGCAAACTTCATCAGGGTACACTTGCTCCCACCATCCAGATCACTTGTGAAGATATTAAACAGCGTTGGCCTCAATATCGATCCCTGGGGGACCCCACTTGTGACAGTTTGAAAAGGAGCTATGTACCACCACCCTCAGGGTGCAGCCTGTCAGCCAGTTCCTCCCCACTGCACAGAGCACTTGTCTAGACTGTAGTGCATTATTTTCTCTAGGAGGAGGCTGAGGGGAACCATATCAAAAGCCTCGAAAAAATTCAGGTACACAATGTCCGCTGCTCACCCCACATCAACTGAGCAGGTTACATCATTGTCATAGAACGCAGTCAGGTTTGTCAAGCACTATTTGCCCTTCAATTGTGGGCAATTGCCCAGTCTTTTCAACTTTTTCTTTAAATAATAAGATCCTTCTAATGGATCTTCAGTCTTCTTTGAGTATCTTTTATGCCACAGGCTCTGTGTTCACCATTAATGATTCTAATATTGATTCTAAAAGGAGCAGGTTTATAGGCCCACAATCTGACCTGACTTTAGCAATTGATTTATTGAGTGCTACACTGATTGACTGGCTTAGCCTCATAAAGAGAATGAAAACTAGTCTTTTGTATCACATTCACTACGAAAAAGACATTGTGATTCATTGAATCATACTTTGGAAAGGCAGTGTTCATAGGTCCTTATGTCTACTTTATACAATATCTAATATTGCCATTAACTGGCTGAAGAGACTGGGAAAAGAACAGCAAAATGAGTACTGATTAGAAATTGTCCGGTTGTGGTAATATTGTGGTAATATTAGAAGAAATAAGGTATTAGGACAGTTGTCACTTTCAGCAGCAGCACCAGGTCAAATATGAGGGTCAGTGACAATATTTGGGATTTTTAAGTATGGGTCAACCACTTATCCAACAAGCAGGCAATAATTAAATTTCAGTTGACCAGATCAAGTTTTTGAGTGCCAAACAGCAGGGTTTTTCCTAGCTTGATTTGAAAGAATCATTTAAAGCTCTAGTGATTAAAAAAAAATAAATCAAATATAAATAAAGCTTTGCATTTAAAAGCACTTGGTAAATCATTGCTCTGTATGTACAAATGATTCTTGTGGGGAGAGTACATACAATTACAGAGATTCAAATTACCCAAATCTGATTTTTAAACTACTAAACCAGTATGCATTTTATGAAAAAAACCCAAAACCAAAACAACCAACTATGAACTTATTTTATATAATTTCAGTATGAACTTTGTAGTTGGTAGCAGTTAATAACCAACTGCCTAATCGAAATAATAAATCAGCATTAAAGAACAAAGTATTTTTAATAACAATTTTGTGCATTCTCTTTTAATATTAATTTTCACATAGAGTTGAGAAATGAGCTTCAGGAAAGAGGAGAAAGGGAAAAATAAGAGAAAACAAGAAATGGTATCATACAACCTTTTATTAACCCACATACTGCAACTAACAGATTTGATAACATTGTCTCTTGAGTTTCAACTATCAGATAACATCTGGCAAATATTGTTTGTAAGTCCTGTTACACAACATCTTCTGGCTTCTCAGTGTCATCCAGGGGACTGATATGTGACTGGAATAACACTTTTCATGCTGTCTGCTTCTGTCATGCTAGTACAAATTTTTAATAATGGATGTGTCACAGACATCAGTTTATTTTAATCTGAATTCTCAGAAAATATTTGACAATTCTGTTCTCATCATCTTACTCATGACTCAAGCAACCTTTCTTAACACAAATTGCTTGGATATTATGTTACTCATGACTCAAGCAACCTTTCTTAACACAAATTGCTGGATATTAGATATTATTCTTTTGACACCAAAGTATTCAAATAACCTGTCTGCATCTCTAGTGTGTAATGATCTCTGAAGCAATATCTATAAAACATTGATCAAAAACATTTGCTTATTTATTTTTACAATTTTGTAATTAATTTATTCCCTTTGATGACATTCTCAATTGTCTGGCTGACCTCATCACACTAAACATTAAAAAAATTTTAATCAAAAGTCCATTTTAGACTGTGGAGAATACACTAAAACATTTTGTCTCACTGAAGGTAAATTCTCCTCTACAAATCTATCTGAGGAAACACTAATGCCAGACACTAATTTACCTAGAATTGCAGACTATGCTGTGATCAATGCACATTATGTCAATATGCGTTTGACATAATCAAAGAGTCTTCAGAGCAAGAATAATTCGAGGGCACTGGATCTCTCAATTTCAAAAGATATTTGTGTATTTGAATATTTGTAGTATTTATTATATCATGCATTTTTTATAAGAAAGAGAAAATTCCTTGAGAATTGCTTTTTAAGGGTAGAAGTAATTTTACTAACAGTAATGTTACCTGATTTGATTACGAATGACTGGCATATTTTTAATGAAAGCTTCTCAGTTAGACTGTATGCCCATACAATTGCAAAGTACTCTTAACTCAGACTGGGTATATCATGGTAGACCAGAATACCAGACTAAAATCAACCAGCCTGACTGCATCCGACTTCATTGGTATGAATAGAAGTCTCATTCTTAAATCAGAGGAGAATTTGGTCCATTTAGCTGAAATCTTTTCTGCATTGTAAGAAGCTGTAGAGAATGCTTTTATGCATCTGATTATATTAGTTAAATAGTTTGCTGGACTGCAGTGAAACTGCTTTGGGAAAAAAATTAAAAAATTTAGGAAGACAAGAGGGATTAAGGAATCCTGTGGTCTTCATTCAGTAACTATAAATGACAGTTTTGAAAGTAGTTTAAAATATTTCCTTATAGCAATAAAGTAAAAACATCACATTTTTATTAATAGAATATAATTTCTAGCAAACAGTCAAGTTTTGGAGGGGTATTTTTTTAGCTAAAGGGGAAAGAAAAGGCAGAAATACAAATACAAAAAATGTAATTGAAAGATAATGAAATGCCAGGTACACAAACAAAATAAACTTCTTCAATTTAAATCTTCCTAAATCCAGTTCTTTTGCTTAAATGATTGTTTATTTCTATAGACCTCTCACCATCTAAATGTCTTTATGCTTGGTTCTAAATGAATTGAGAAAATAAATGGACAGAGAATATAGATGCTTTTAAATGTCTGCAGATTGCTGAATAAATGAATGAGTTAAGAGTAAATAAGTAATAGGTAGTCATAGCTGCCAACAACATACAGCATGGAAGACAGACACCATTCCTTGGAAGATCTGCAGCTGAGGTAGTTCAGGCTCAAGAGATCTGAGTTTCTTCTTTATTGGAAAGACGTGTGATAAAGGACTCCTCAGTCCTGACATCTACGGAGTTCCAAAATCGGCTACAGTGAGGAGATGAGATTTTGCAGAAAGAATAAGATACTAAAGATCATCTTAGCTTTCCCTAGGTACCTCTTGTTAGTGGAGATACTGTCTAGGAGCTTAACTTCCAATTTAAGAGAAAAGAAGACATCATAACACAAAAAAATCACAGGCCTCTTCTCCTATCAATAAATAATTTTCCCTTTCAAAAAATTATCCTTAAGTACTACTCCATTTTTATTTTATAAAGCCCACTTGGCAGTGGAGGCACTACCACACATTTAAGTAGTGGCAATGTAGTAAAAATCTATTGGAAACTTTATGTTTAAAATTTAAAATCTAAGGAGTGGCACCTGTACTGATGGCAAATGGTTGCAGAACTAGTATAACTTCATTTTACAACCTGTAAAACTGATTGACAAACTGAGTTGTACCAAAAAACTTATCTGAATGAATTAATTTCTAAGCATGTTTGAAGAAAATTATACATTTTTACATACAGAAAATAATTTCATTTCAGACATTTCTGAGGGGCTTTTTTTAGGGACAAGGATACCTAGAGGAAGAATAGCACAGGAAGGACAGACAAATCACTAATCATGTTGTTCTAACTCAAATAAAACTCAACTTACTGTAACAGAATATGAAAACAAGTGAAAACTGAGAGTTAGTGAATAAATTGAGTCTCCTTCAGGCTATAGCAGTGTGATATGGATCAAACAGAAAAACACTGAATCAATATATATCTATCATATCATTTGTATAAAGGTAGAAAACTAGTTTCTAATTCATGGAAAGAGCTGAAGAAATAGTACTTCAATCCTTCAAAATAAACAAATATTTCATTTTGACTTAGTTCAATAGATGAAAAGGTAGAGGACAGTATTTAAAAGTACTTACCTTTAAGTAAGTACCCAAGCCTAGATATTGCCCAGATTAGGCATGTGCTTAAATGTAGGCTTCCTGAAGTTCTTTGCTAAACTGGGAGTAGATTTAGTGGCTTGTCAGTGCAGCATTTGAGTATAGTAAGCTTAAGCAACTGCTCTTTGGAATTATCCCTGGGCATATCAGAAAGTAATTTCAGAGATTTTTGATGGATTACAGTGTTAAATTATAGTAGCTGTTATTCTTATTTGGCCTGAGTGTCTTAGTGAAATGAACAGGTTTTGCAAAGAAAAAATAGACACCTAGCATTTGGACTTGACACAGTAAAAAATCTGTGCAAATTGAATATACCTACACATTGAACATAAATTGAACAAAAATTACTTACTGGCTTTCCCAAACTAAAGAAAAACATTAGCTGATCTAGTGGCATTCTGCATGTAAAAATGATTTCAAGATTTGCAGGAATGAAAATATCCCTTTTTTTTTTTTCCCAAAGCTAACTAACAAAACACCTACAAGACACAGTATAAATTACATTACTTGACATTATAGAAACAGACACTGGAGGCTAGAAAATTCTGGAACTTTAAATAGGAATCTCAGATGCTTGTAGCATCCTATATTTGTTGACTGAACTTTTTGTCAACCTTACCCTGTTACCAGAAGAATATGCTACTTAAGAGATTTGAAAGGAATATCTCTGCATAATGTGAATTAATATTATAAGGAAAAAATCCCTTTAATTGACTCAGCATTCACAAACATTAAAGAACACTCACAATAAGCAGGTGAGACTTGCATGAACATATTATTACCATTATATACCACTTCATTACAGATTTTCATATTTTTAAGTTTGGATTCTTTTAAGATTGGACTTAAAAAAATCAACTTCTTAATTCCTCAATTTATCATGATCATTTTTAGGATAACATACCCGCTTTTATTGTATGCATAACATCAGTTAATGTTACTGAGACGAGGTTTGTTCATAACTCCTTAGTGTATATGTAAGATAAAGGTATATAGAGCGTGTCAGTAGATTGAGGTAGGTTATAATTGTACAGAGAGAGAGTGAAAGAGACAAAGAGAAAAAACAGATAGGAGTAAGTCCAGGTGTTCAGAGGCTTGATCCAAGCTCTTGATTTTTCACCAGGTTCGTGTCTAGCAATACACACATTGGCTAGAATTAGTCATACAGATGTCATCTACCTGTCACAGAAATCTTTATATTTCTGTTCCTCACATGGAAAGGACTATTCATTATAGTATTTCTCTACCCCATGAGAGTAGTGTGATATTAAAGATTGCAGGGTCTTTGATATAACATAATAAAAGAGGAACGTAAGACAGATCAAAGGCATAGATGCTGTAATGGGCTAGCTAAAATTCTATTTACAAAAAAGTTAGGACAAAACTTCTATCAAAGTTGAAGGAAGCACTATCTTACTTTCAGACCTAAGCACAAGAAGCTCAAATATGATATCTGAGTTGAAAGAATTACATAGTCTGCATTTCTCAACAGACAGTAAAGAAATCAATATTGGTCACAGCCATGAATATCACAAAAGATATATTAATATAGACCTACTAAAGTACAAATTTACAAAACAATATTCAATAACATTCATCTCAGTACTGGTAAGACAAAGTGACTCTCTGGATTGAGCTCTTCACAAAGAAATTGTAAATATTACCCTAAGAAAATAAACCAATGCTAAACAGTTGATGAGTATATACAACAAAGGATGAGATGTATTTTGAATTTGAAACATTTATTCATTTCCTAATCATTGTATACTGCAAAAATATTCAATTCTAG
>VZSC01004024.1:261354-279413 GCA_013398225.1 Steatornis caripensis
ATATTCAATTCTAGAAACAGAAACATGACTGACATTTCCAAAGACTACAGTGTGCAGAATCAGAGCTACTAATTACTGGGCAAGAATTCTTTTTGTTAGTTTCAGAGGACTGGGAGCTTTCTAACAAGGATTTGAGTGCATTCTTTAAGGAGAATTAGCTAGACACACTATTCAAAGAGTAAAAAATCTGTTAAGGAAAGCTAAATATGTCAATAAAAATCCTTATTTACTGCTGTTAGAATTGATAAATACTTCATTATACGAGCAGACAATAACAACAAAATCAACAATCACAGTTACTTGAACCTATGCAAACATCACATTAACAAATGTGGATGACTGAAAACAAGTGATGTAAATATGGTTTTGAATCTACATAAACGCATCATTTTCTATACAGACAGCTAAACAATCAGGCCACTTGCAACTCTGTGGCTAGAATAAAAAATAATTTCTCTGCCTAACAGAAGGGCCACAGTTATGCTGATTAGACAAAAGCACTAAGGTGATTGTCAAGATTTATTGGCTATATCTGTAACATCTCAGAAACCTGTAGATATAATAGATAAAGATGAAAATTTAACAACTTAGGGAATGGCTAAGTAAAGAAAAAGAATTGCTTCAGCAGAATCTCTGCAACATAGGTATTGCCAAGGTCACTAAAAGAAACTGTTAAAGACAACAGTGTTGTCAGGATGTGTCCACAACACAATCAGCCAGAAGTGCATACCAGTAACAGCTATCAGAAGATCTACCAGATAAGTCAGATGAACTGGAACAACTTTGAAGAGTATTCAAACACTCCTTACTCATTACATATGAGGTATGAAGTTTCTCATTTTTCCCCTGGAGAAATAGGTGTTAAAATGTTTGAATGAGAACTACCAAGTTATATACTTAACAACTGGTTTTGGAGGTGCTATTCTGCATATGTGTATTAGTAGCGAAAATTCTTACTGTAAACAAGCTGTTTCCAAACACTTATGGAATACGACTACCCAGACTTCCTGTTCAGTACAAATCCCATATTATCTTTCCTGCTCTGCCATTCCAAGTGCTTCACAAACATTACAGAGAAATCAAGACTTAATAGGGAAAACAAATGTCCAGGGCTCACCGGCTATTTCCACATTTTGCAAGTGTATAAAGCAAAGGATAATCACTCTACATCAGATCTAAGGTTAAGCTAATTCAGTACAGTATTTACATAAAGCAAAAGTGTATCCTTACAGAAAAGAGCACAAGAAAAGGATCGTATTTAAGGAAAACCCTCTCCTCTAAGATTTAGTTTTAATTGATCTGTAACAAGTAATTATATAAACTATTTTGAGAATGATGACAATGGTGGTGTAAAAACACCAATCTTAATCTAAAAAGCTTAACCTAAAAGTGTCAGTTTTCTAGTAATATTTTTGAATGCATATCTAAACTTGTTAAAGGTTCCTGCCAGGTGCTTCTGAAAGACAGACTCTTTGACAGAGAAATGTCATTCCTCTGTAAATAATATTTAGCAATGCAACCCCATAATCACTTTATTGGTGAAGTCACCTACATATGGAGAGAGCTGTTTGCCGTAGAATTAGAAAAGAATTATTTGTACCTGTAATGCAGTACAATATCCTAGTAAACCTCTTCTAGAAGTCTGTATTCAAGTAAACTGACATTGTAAAAAAGAGATGACTACCATCTCTAAGCTCATGACACAGTGGCATATAGCCCTGGTGCGAAAAAAAGTTTCAGAGCTAACACGTAACATTGGTAGCAGGCAGCAAGGACATAAACTGTCTGTGAATAATTTTAGGTAAGAAATCAGAAGAACATTCCTAATAATTTGGATCCTGAAAGAGTCTTCTATAACAATGGCTGAAACAGAAAATAACCGAATAAAAGTAACTCTGAATGTTTCTTAAGATCCATCAATAGATGGGTATGAATTTAAACATTGATGAGTTGGAAACTTGTTCCTTGCAGTTCCAGTGTGTGAGACAACACTACATGACTTGGAAAGCCCCTGTTCATACATAGCCATCCCATGTTCATACACAGTCACTACACATGCAACTCTAATGTCCTCAGTTAATGCAGCTCTTACCAAACTATGTGATAGGGTTTATTCTTTCTTCTGATGTGAGAATACTTAAAACTATACCTTACTTTCTATTGATTTGATTTTTACAGAAAAGCTCAGCAGAGCAGGGACTTAAGTGTTAGCTTCTTTCTGTTGGTAATACAATACTACTAGCATGCACAGATTTCTAAAACAGGGAGTTATCTAGTTGCCTTTTGGGTATCGTCAGAAGAAAAATATAAGTACGTGATAACAAGATGTAGTAATGGTAACAAGAAATTATTTTTAACTTGAAATTTAAAATAAGGTATTATCCCGTTACCTTCTCATACTTACGGCACTGATATACTCTGGGCCTAATCCTCCAGTTCATGTAAGTTAATGGAATCTATGTAACAGCGCAATGCAAATCAAATTCCCTTGAAAAGACAGTATTTATGTAGCTGATGATGATTTTCAATGTAACATGCAAATGTATCATCCTAGATGTTACAGTGAAATTCCTTCTCGTTCACAAGACCAGATGCCCTCATAGGTTGTAAACAGCAATGAAGTACTTGATGGTTGCACACTTGTATGAACAGTTAATAAGAAATGTTCTTATAACAATTTGAAGTACTGAGGTCCAGAAATCTCAATGAATAAATCACAATTTCTTTTTTAAAGATCAGAAGGTTCTGGCTCAAAAGTTTAAAGGAAGAGTTACAATGAGTAACTTCTTATAATTTCAAAGCAACTCTGATCCCAAAGAAAAAAGATTGACTCGTTCAAAGTTGCATGGCTCCAAGATGGTTTCTTGTTTCTCAAAACACTTAACTGGATTACAAGTTGGTTACCAGACCAACCTAGTGACCTTCTATGATGGAGGGACTGTATCAGTGGACAAGGAAAGAGCTATGGATGTCATCTACCTGGACTTCTGTAAGGCCTCTGACACGGTCCTCCACAAAATCGTTCTCTCTAAATTGGACAGACATGGATTTCATGGGTGGACTGTTCAGTGGGTGAGGAATTGGTCAGATGGTTGCATCCGAAGAGTAGTGGTCAATGGATCAATGTCCAGATGGAGACTGGTGACAAGTGGTGTCCCTCAGGGGTCCTGTCCTGGTTTGGGCTAGGACAGAACCAATTTTCTTTTACTAACTTTACTTTTTAGCTAAGTCTCTTCTGAGAAGCTGCACTCTCTGAAATTAACTGCATGTTTTTCCAGACAGTAGCTGCTTCTAGCAGTGATAAGGCTTGGTGTTTACAGTTAGTGCTGGAACATCAGCAGGAATGGTATGCAGAAAGGCCCTTGCTTATAGTTATCCCTATGGAGACCAAGGTTGATGCTTGCTTCTGCTAACTTTCTTATGCACTGGAAACGAAAGAGCAGAGAAGTGATCACATCTGCGACCCTGCGGTGGGGAGAAGCGGGTCGGACAGGTGACCCAAACCTGACCAAACGGAGTATTCCATCCCATACGCGTCATATTTGATATAAAGCCGAGCGATCACGAGGGTCACTCTCTCTCTTCTTCTGTGGCTGGTGTCCAAGGAGGACTCTGTCCTATTCTTCTGCCTTCAATCCCGATCCGTGCATTCCTGAATCCAACTCCTGCCTGCTGCTGAATACAAACTGGGACTTTCTTGGGGTGTGCCCTGCAGTGTCCAGGTGACATATTCGCCATCGGTGGGGGCGGGGAGCTCAGTATTGGTTTTGTATGTTTTTGTGTATTTGTATGTATTTCAGTATTATTTTTCCTATTATTATTATTATTATATGTTATTATTGTAGTTAGATTAAAGCTGTTTTACATTTTCCAACATGTAAGTCTCTTTCCCTTTTCTCTTCCCCCCCCCCACTTCGGGGAGGGAGGGGGTTAACAAAGAGCATATGTCGTCCGTTTAATAGCCAGTCCAGCTTTAAACCGTGACAGGTCCAAACTAGAACCAGTACTGTTTAATATCTTCATCAATGACATAGTGAGATCGAGTCCACCCTCAGCAAGTTTGCAGACAATACTAAGCTAAGTGGTGCAATTGACATGCCTGAGGGGTGCCACCCAGAGGGACCTGGACAAGCTTGAGAAGTGGGCCAGTGTGAATCTCATGAGATTCAACAAGGCCAAGTGCAAGGCCCTGCACCTGGGTCAGGGCAACCCTCGATGTCAATATAGGCTGGGGGTTGAAAGGATTGAGAGCAGCCCTGACAAGAAAGGCTTGGGGGTACTGGTGGATGAAAAGCTGGACATGAGCTGGCAATGTGTACTCCCAGCCCAGAAAGCCAATTGTATCCTGGGCTGTACAAAAAGAAGTGTGACCAGCCAATCAAGGGAGGTGATTCTTCCGCTCTACTCTGCTCTGGTGAGACCCCACCTGAAGTACTGTGTTCAATTCTGTGGCCCTCAGAACAGCAAATACATGGTCCTGTTGGAGTGGGTCTAGGGGAGAGCCACAAAAATCATCAGAGAGATGGAACACCTCTCCTATAAGGAAAGGCTGTGACACTGGGTGGTGTTAAGCCTGGAGACGAGAAAGCTCCAGTGACACCTTATGGCAGCCTTTCAGTACTTAAAGCGGGCTCATATGAAAGACGGGGACAAACTTTTCAGTAGGGCCTGTTGCGATAGGACAACGGGTAATGGTTTTAAACTAAAATAGAGTAGTTTTAGACTAGATACTAGAAGAAATTTTTTACAACAAGGATAGTGAAACACTGGAACAAGTTGCCTGGAGAGGTGGCAGATGTCCCATCCCTGGAAACATTCAAGGTCAGGTTGGAAGAGGCTCTGAGCAACCTGATCTAGTTGAAGATGTCCCTGCTTATTGCAGAGGGAGTTGAACTAGATGACCTTTAAAGGTCCCTTCTAATTCAAACTATTCAATGATTGATTCCATGATTCTATGAAAAGTTATTGTCACTGCTGATATTTACTTAGAAGCAGTTGGACCAAGCTCAGAAGAGAACAGAAAAATAAATTAAAAAAATAAATAAAAGCAAGTGAGCAAGCTCCCAGAAGTATTCAGGTGTCCCAGATTCCTGGGAAATAGCCCTTCCTCAAATACACACAAGGCAGGACACGGGCACTAGATACCAAAACGATCTCACAATACCTTACGTAAGTTCTTCAGAACTGTGATTGAATTTAATAAATTCATACTAAATCTTTCAACAGTCCTAGAATATGGAAATTCCCCAATCAGGAAGAATTTGAGTCAGGTTTTTTTTTGTTTTTTTCTTCAAGATAGATGATGTCATTATTCTATTACTTTGACATTCTACAGCTACTTGTACCACTGCAATGGGGATGTAAAAGTACTGTTATTCTATTAGACAGTGTTTTACACTCCACTTTTTAGGACATATAAAGCTTTTTTTCTTTTTCCATTATCAGGCAGTTGAACAGAAAACATTACTGACTGACCTTTATATTAATGAGGCTAAAACCCCCACAGATGGCTTCTACTAAGTGAAGGTACTGAAAGTAATGATGTGTTATCTTAAGCAACTATCCTGCAAAATCAGGCACCACGATAAACAGAAATCTGATTATTCTAGTTGAGCAAGAAAGATCAAATAAACATATCCTCTCTCTGTCTGAATCCTTGTGTACACTAAAAAATCGACTCATTTTAAAGAATGGTTGTCAAGAATAAGTCCCCTTGAAGTAATACTTGGCTTTTTTCTACACAAAACAGTGATTTAGCACCATTTCAGAAAACACTCCTGAGACATAACTTTTTAGGAAAAATGAGGGTAATAGATTGAGTCCAAGAACTCAGAGATGTGAAATGAAATTTCAAGTGTAGGCTTTTCAATGGCCCAAAGAATGACAAAACAAGAGCAAGAGAGAACTATCATGTGACTTGTCTCCTGTGTCTTTCCCTGGCCAATCATATTTGCATTCAAAATACTGTGATCTGATGTTATTTCTTTTACACATGAGAATTGCAAAAAAACAACAAAATGTTTGTATACATTTATGAAGATTTCATAGGTTCAGGTATTTCCATTTATAAATGATCACAGTTAATCAGCATGTAACAATAAAAAATAAACCTAAAATAGTAAAAATAGTAAAATAGTAAAAAAAAATAAAGAGTAAATATTTTTTGTCTTGCTTATAAACTTTCATGTATACAAAATGGTTGAAAATTTACTTTACATCCAAATTGCATCTGGTTATTAATGGTATTTAGCTGTGATGGTTGAAAATTTACTTTACATCCAAATTGCATCTGGTTATTAATGGTATTTAGCTGTAATAATATATGAAAAAAAGATGACTTCTTCACTTAACCCAGAGTTTCGACATTTAAAATAGTCGATCCTTATACCATACATACAGCTTCATTTAACCACATCTTGCTTAACCCTATAATTTATAAAAACACAAAAATTAAAGCCTAAATTATCCTCTTAATAAGGAACTTTTTGGCAAAATTTTCAGTAGTTTTACCACTTACTGGGAGTGTTTGTGTTGGTTTTGTGTGTAGTTATGGATTTGTCATTAAAGTTGTTTCTTCTGCTAGGTCTCACCTTTTAGAGGGCTGAAAAGTGCTCTGAAAAAAAAAATCTATTTAAATTGAACAGAATTCATGGCAAGAGAATTATGTTTGTTTCAAGATGTCTGACACTTCAGCCTGTTGAGAAACTGCTGAAACTCCACTGGACTTTTGATCAGTGGATGGAGTTCCAACCATTTCAATACCAAGGATTGAAAGAAATTATTAAATGGAAAAGTTCTAGTAATTACAAAATATTAGTCTATTTCTAAGGATTGTTCTATACAATTTCTTTTTTTAGGACTTAGTCCAAACTAGTTTTAAAATGCCTCAGGTGACAGGCCTCTTTCCATTTCCACAGACTAATAGATCTTCATTGGAACGTTTTTCCTTATACCCTAATTGATCTTTTTTTCAACTTCATCCAGTTAGCTGGTTTTGCACACCCTGGAGACATAGTAAATAATTTCTTTCCCTGCTTCTCCAGGTACTATTCAAATAATAATAAATGGTTGCAGCTTCAATTTAGTCAAATTTACTTACTTATATTCTTTTAAATCTTGCCACATGCTCACGCATTCAACGTCACATTTCTTGTCTTTATCAACAAACCAGAGCCTCCATCAAGATACCGAATCCAGAAGCAGCAGCTGAGGAACACTTCAGGGATAGGTGGAGACCACACAGGTGGGTAACACCAAAGATAGCTGGTATTAAAGAAATAGCTCTGTTGTGCTTGTCACTGGGATGGACAAAGCCTCCTATGCAGGCTGCAGCTAGGCATAGTGTGCTGCTTGTGCCCCGTGAGATGGATGTGACAAACTGCATCTCCCCTGCGTGTTCAGCTGCTCTAGACACCAATAGGCTTCAAATGAGTCTTTGCTTTGTATCATTTTATTGACTTTCTTTAAAGAGAGGTTAACTGAAAATTTTCTTCTGATCTCTCCTTTGTTCAGAATTTAATTTCATAACTTGTCACTACCCAAGATGGATCTAGATGGTTTAGGTGATAATTTCTGGAGGCAATTCCTCTCTGTGCTGCTCTTTCATCCATTCTTGAAAGCCATCTTTTTTTTTGATGAGTTGACAGTGTCCCCTCCTACTGCACACATTTGGACAACAGATCTCAAAATGTCAAGCCTTATCCATGCCTACATAATAAAAGACTAGTCAAGTAATCATGCGGAATGAGAACTGCTTCCTGTTAAAAGTGATCAAGCAGGCAGCAGTGCTGTTTTGCACTTGTCAGATTAATCATATTCTTATTTTGGCCAACATTCTTAGAAACCCTCTATCACTTGCAGAGCTTTCTATTGAAATCTATGAAGAAAAAGAAAAAAGGAAAAAAAGGAAGAAAGAAAGACATAGCTATTTCATCTGAAGTCTGGAATAATTTACGCTGCTATAGCAATTTACCAGCATTGATCTCTGTGTAGAAATCCACCTTACATCAGTAGAAAAGGAATGAGGATAAAACATGGTCCATGAAATTGTTTTTCACTTGAGAGTTTTTTAGATAGTACAAGCTTCAGATTGTGCTACGAACATCTTTTCGACCATAATACATAACCCTTTGAAACAAGAAGGACATGAAATCTAAAACAAAGAACTTTTGGCAGACATGGGGAAGGAAATGGCAAAAGCCCACGCAGAGCCATGGTAAATGAGATACAAATTTAACTCACTTTTCAGAGACAAGCATGTGTGGATATAGTAAAATTTTTCATCTCTTTGCATTTACAGTACATACATATATCTGGCTATCAGGCTATTTGCTACAGAAATTCTGTGTTCTGTTGCTCTTTGAACCTTCTAAATATGTCTACCCTCTGGAAGACAGTATTTTTGACTTAAAATAAAATTGAACTTTGCTGGGTAATTTTATAACTGTTTTCCTTGCATTAGGGAAAGAAAACCACATAGAGGAACATTCAAGTAGTCCTGCTAACTTCTATGATGCTACTGGAATAATTAAGCAAGCAGAATTTGGGGCCTGTTAACTTTAGCAGATATTCTAAAGAATATTGTTCCACCTAATATAACAATTTAGCTGAAACAACAGTGACATAATTGACAAAATTACATAATAATTACAGTGCTTTAGAGCGAGCTATATTAAGGTATGACTCATCACTCAATACATGAGAAGGTAAAGAACTACGTCAAATCCAGCAGTGCAGTGCAGTATAGTGTCGCTGCAGCAAAAAATGAGATTTAAAATCAGCAATTGTTTGTTAATAAGTGGGGGGAGGAGGGAATTAATTGTAAGTGTGACTGTGAATTTTGTTTTACTTTAATGTATTAGATGTAAAAAGTGATAAGGAATAATTGTACAATTACAATTAAGATTTACATCTTTTTTAGAGAAATATTGAACAGATTTTACTACTTCACACTTCCTCTGGCAATACTTGTAATAGTTTGCTTTATTGAGCAAGAACTTTTCCACCCCTCAGTTGGGGAAATCATTGGTGAAGTGGAAAAGCAATGATGGAATTTTCTAAGATAATTACATGCTTTTATTAGAATACTTTATCAATGATCGTTCTGAAAGAAAAGCTGCACAGTGTAACAATCAAGCATAAAATATATAACTTCCAGTGAAACATTTTTAATTATTTTCTATAATAGAATTAAATCGAAAACAATTCTTTTAAAAACTGCAGAGGCTGATTATATGCATCTTGGACAAAATAGTATTGAAAATTTCTTCTTTGAATAAGTCTTACTTGTTATGCAGAAGATATATATCCCTTCTATCATTTTCCTATCTGTTAATACTTTTGTTGAGAACAAACATAACCCCAGTTAAAGAAATTATTCAACAGCACAATTGTACATCATTAGCAAAGTTACTATGCCAAGCTTTTTCTATCAAAAAATATGATGGTTTGTACTTACCAGGTGTAAAATTATACCGAGCAGAAAACCCGATAGATTCCAGCTCACCATCAGCAAAAAATTTAATCCATAGGAATCTGCCACTGGATTTTATCAGAGGTGGATTTTGCTGTCCACAGAAACGTCCAATGATTGGGGAAAAGCCAAAAGGTCCATCTCGTACTTCAATATGGTCAAATTTACACTCCCAAGAAGGCTCTATGGAATATTTTTCATCAAAGTGTAGTTCAATGCATTGTCTAGGGGCAGCTAGAGATGAAAAGAAAATTATCTTATTATTTGCTAAATCAAGACCCTTCAAAACTAAAATTAAAGAAAAAAATATATCTATTTTGCATGCATCTTAATGTTTTGCTTAAAAACTTGTTTGAAAACTAGTACATGTGTATTTTTATAGATTCTACACCATCATCTTACTTATAATTTTCATTTAAAAAAGCGCTCATGACACCAGCTCCTAGCAAAACTCAGAGACATGCCTATGACTTATAGCAAAATACAGCTTAGGAATAATTGGTTCAAACACAAAATCTTTCTAAGAAACTTATGCATATGGAAAACCAGTGTTTTGGGGGAAATATTAATCAGAATATTTTTATACCTAATACCCACACAGAAGAAGAAAAAAATTATCAAAACTGTCCTATAGTAAGAAGGACAAATTCTGATCCTATATGTATTGCAGCCAATTAGAAGCTTGAGTGTAATTGTTATACTCAGGATTACTTATCATCTCATTTGAAACATAAGAACAAATGTAGTGAATTCTCACTTAAGAAACTAGATAAGGATGAAGCAAAATCAACAGCTAAAAAGCTAAAAAGCAAACAATATTCTACTGAAAATCTTGAAGAAACTATATAGTGGTCACTTAACTAGACATAAAAAATGTATTTATTTATAGATACTAAGGCTAGTGGCAGTCAGAACGATCTCTAAAACAAATATTCTCTGGCATGTCCTGTATAAAGCAAAATAGTTACTGCTTCAACTATAGTATTTTCTTAAAAGGAGAAAAAAAAATCATACTTTTGTCTACAAACTTTAACAGATGCAGCATCACTGGGGTGTGCTGTTCCTGTGCTTAATCCTGTCCATAGCAAAAAAATGTATGCCTTCAGTGTCTACAGTGTCTAGATCATGGTGCGATACAGCCTTTTGCTGACAAAGCCGTCTGCTAAGACAAGGATTTGTTGTGTCACTGCCTGCTGTGCCTGTCATGGGATCATGTCCTACACTTTATACATATTAGAAGAGGTTGAAATTGCTATGAGCTTTGCCTAAGTTACCATTCTTTTCACATGAAAACATGCAAGATCGAACTCCAAGCTGAGTGCACATGCCTAACATGGAATCTCTTGCTGCTCCAGCAGTCAGTATCCTTTCATTTCTTTCCTCAGGAATAATATGAAAACAATCAGTGTGACCAGAACCTCTTACATGTATTTTGAAATGCTTTAAATCGAAGATTTTGGGATGAGCTCATTACTCACATAAGAAGGGAGACTATTTAAAAAGAACAAAATAAGAAGAAATTAGGTAAATCTTATAATCTTTATGTAAGAGCACACAGTCAGGTCCCATCTACAACTATTTCATGTAAATAAATATAACCTCATCTTATAAGAAGCATTGAAGAAGCAAGTTAATAAAACACATTATTTGAGAAGAAATATTATTTTAATAGCTTTGCTTTCAATGTTGATATAATTGGGTGATTGATATTTATTGAAATATTTAATTTATATAAGAAAAAAATCTTATCTACTGTTCTCAGTTGGAAGAAATTCACATTTAGGGAAGTACTTACTATTGGCTTGTTCTGATTTATACCAATTTACATGAAATTTGTGATCTTTGTGCCCATACAAATTCAATAGCAAAATCAAACTCTAAAACTTTATATACAATTGCACCAAATTCACAGTTCATGGAAATGAAACTACTTAGAAAGTATGAAAAAACTTACGAAATTAAAATTGCACGATAAAGCTTCTAAAGAAGTACACCTTTTAGATTATAGTAAAAGACTGAATAACTGGAAGACATCATAGAGTAATTTTATTCAGATGTTTCTACCCTTGACTTCACATATTTATAACAAATACTGATTTAAACTTATCTAAGCAATACACGGGCAGGAGAGAGCAATCAGCACCTTTATATATGGGATCATATGTTGTACGCTCTTATTCCACTTAAGGAGATTGTTGAGAACTACTCATCATTCACCTAGAGACTGCGGAGTCAGGTACCAGAAACTCCATCCTGACAACACTTTAGGAAATATTAAGAATGGTCATTAAGGCTTGAAAATCTTATATACTAACTATTGAGATATTGTGCCTTTAACATATATAAAGCTTTATTGTAATGTTTTAATGTTGCAAACTAGATATGAAGATTAATTCTGCTAGTATTGTTAGTGTCAGACAGCGTCATACCACACAGTATGGCTGCTCTACTCTCCACAGCAGCAAAGAGATACTGCTTCAAAAATAGCTTACACCATTAACGTAACCCATTTGTCCTTTATGTACTTCCTCTGTTAGGCCTTCACTACTCTATTTCATATTAAGATGAGGCTTATGTGTGCTGGCCCATAGCTAAACCCATAACAGGTCTTTTCTGAATCCAAGACTCACGTGGCATATGATAAAAATGGGCATGGAGAACCTCTGATTTATAGCTCAGTCATTTGATACAATTTTCAGTGTTGAAAAGGAGCCCTAAAGCCAGTTACAGCCTCAGTATAATATAAAAGGAGTCTTTGTGGGTAAAGGAGAATCAGGCCTACAGAGTTACGCGTGAGATCTACTGATTCGGTGAAAGCATGACTTGAGAAGACACTGCACAATTTCCACAACCTCCATGTAGCTCTCTGAATCTCCCACCACAAACTAGTTTTATGATCAGAATACTGCTATAGTTTACTGTTTTATGCTTTTATTTATTTGTCACCAAAATCAAGACAAGGCTTTTCCTAGTGAAGCTTAGATCTTGCTGGAGGTTCAGAGAGAATCACATCAGCTCAAGGAATGCTCAAGAAAGAGTTTCTACTTTCCCCCAAAGCTCTCATGTGTAGAGGGTGCTCCACTTTAAGAATGGAGCATTGAGTATTCGTTAGCACTGTTTCTCCACTGCTAAATAAAACGAGGCTGGGGAATGAGTTTGGTGGCTGGGTCATTGACCGTTCACACCCCTTAAATGTTAAAATCACCTCCTGGCATCATTTTGGCTATGCCAGTCAGAACTGCCAAAACTTGTTCTTAAGCATGATGCTGTGGTTTGCATTAGTCAAGGAGCGTTCACACCAAGCAGTTTCTATCTGTGCTCTTGGCTGGGAAGGTGAAAGGAGTTAATCTGTACGTGTGTGATTGTGCCTATCAGCCTTAAGGCCTGTGAACATTTTCTGACCTGTTTTAGGTATTAGTATAGGTACTGCCTGTGTCCCAGCCTGCTCTATGAGCTAGTCCAAACAGGACAAGGTCCTTTCTCTTAACTCTTCTGAGGAATTCAACACTGTGTTTCTGTAACTGTGAGAACTGTGGTGATCACAAAACATTGGGCAAAGGGAGGAAGGGGTGCTATACACAGATCCATGAAACTTTTCATCATGTGCTTTTAAATGCACCTCCATGCTTAATCTTACATGATATTTAGAGTTAAAAGTTAAATGTTTTGTTTGCAATAATCTACCTAAGAAACAAAATTATTCAAATCTTCCTGGAAATTACCATAAGAGATGAAAATACACAATAAAGCCTCCCAACTTTAACTTCCTTTTAGCGAAAACAGTATAATTTTGGACTTACACTCTGACTTTAGCAAAGGGTGTCTTTGCTAAACGCAAGCTAAAACAAGCAGTTATTGTACAAATACACATCTTGTGTGCAGCTTTTGCAACAAAGTGTGTGCAAATATGGTCACAGTAAAACTTACAGAAATAGAGTGAAAACAAGTCCAGAATAATGTCTAATAATAATGTACGCATAGCTACAGAAAAAGAAAAGAAAACAAACAAACAAAAAGCGCAGAATATGCAGTTCTTCCAGACTGGATTGGAACCTGACCCTCTAATCAGAAATGGAGGGATGAAGCGGTCATTTCCGGTATTCTTATTCACAAGTAAAGCCCATTCACTTCTTCAGAACTTTTTCTGTGATTATGATGTCAGGAAAAGTTGTTGTCAAGTCCAAATGAAATATATTGAAGCTGTCTCATAAAATGATTTTACTTCAAATCTTAAAAACCTTCCATATTTACCTTCAAAATATCTTTCTTCAAAAATATTTAATATCATGGAAAGACTACTTAATGCTTGCATGTCTTGTCATATTTATATCTAATTATCTCACACATGTGCTATCTTGATATTTTACATTCAATGAAAAAAAGGCATTGTGTTCCAACTTGTGGTAGAACAGTTGCAGCAAAAAGACACAATTAGGGTTTTAATTCCAATCAACCTCTAAGTCTGTGTAACTGGCATCCGAAGTTAAGAGAAAAATCTCTTTCAATTTACCAGACTGCAAGGAAATGAGACGTTGAACTCAAAACCTACCCCCGTCTATCTGAGCTGCTACAGTACGAATAGTTTTCAATAATCCTTGGTCTTTCTGGTTGTCCAGCTATTATTGATAGGAAAGCCGCCCATAGCCTCCTTTTAAAAGAGGATTCTTTCCTTGTTTTGATGAAAACTCTTTGAACAAAAAAATCACTCTGAAATATAAAGAGACTTTGAGCAGAGATTTTTTGTACAGTGATAAGTGACCATTTTCTAACACCTGTGAAATATCTAGGATTAAAGAGTTTAATAGTCTAGTGAGAACATGGAAGACCTTCAAGATAGCTAACTAAATGTCCATAAATATATAAAGTGGAAGATTTATTTCATATCTCCAAAAAGCAGTCTAGTCCATACCTATATTTATAAACATTTAATTATTAAAAACCGAAGAATGGATAAAAGCTTACAAGTATTTAACTTACAGGATTTCCAAACCAATTCTGAAGATACATTGTGTAAAGTATGGCTATCCCACTCCCCAAACATTTTTAACACAAACAAAAGCCTTTGCTCCTACAGAATCTCCTGTGCAAATTTCCCTTTGGAACACACATGCCAAATTTTCTGCAGTCTGGCAAAGGCTAATGCTGCTGCTGCTGCGGTTGTTCTGGGCAGCTGTGAATTTTGCCAGGCTAGACTAATGAATATGCAAAAAAAGGGTAAAATTGGGCCCAACTAGGAATTTAATGTGTACACTCAGCTATTTCCTACATTTTACATATGCCCAATAAGACTGAAAGAAAAAAAAAAAGAACAAATTCTCAATGTATTTTGAAAGGCAGATGGGATTCACCAGAAGCTCCTCTATAGCATAATACTTTCTGTACTGAGTCCTTGACTTCTGGATGACCTAAAAGATTTCTTTTAGAAAGGCATCCAACATGGCCTTTAAAATTCCTGGTTGTTCCAATAGTTAATTATTATTACTACTAAAATAGACAAAAAGGAAAAGAAAAAGAAAATTCTAGCTGTTTGATCTGCTTGCGCCTTTGACTGCTAGGATAGAAGCCTCTGCAGTCAAAAATTCTCTTCTTTAGAAACTCACAGTCTATGATCATGGTAATTTTTGCCAGCTCCTTTACTTCACCAAAGTAATTTTGAAAAGATAAAAGGCTAGCATACATTTAAGATGAACTACAATGTGGGGGAAAAAATCATATTATGAGATTAAATTCAATTCTATTACAACACACTGCGTGCTGGAGTCCTCACTCAAGCCCACTAAAGTCTGTAGGAATCATGTTTTGAGGGAAGTCATCAGAATTTACCCTAGATGGTGTTTGATAGCAAAAAATAAACGAACGAAAGCAAGCAGGCAGGACGGAACCCAGCAATTCATATACATATTTAAACTCACATCGCACAGCTGTCCTTATGGTATATACAGTCCTGGTACACTGAACTCTCTAAGACACACAAAGGTGAGGTAGCAATGTGGGAATGCTGTTACGGATCATATCGGCAGTCCCCCTAGTTTGGTACTTGGTATTCAACAGCAGCCAGAAGCTGTTCAAAGTGTGTTGGAATCTTAGTAATATATATAGAAATAAGATGCATATAGAGATGTTTCTGATTTACTCTAAAATTGAATGGATGTTTATGTCCTGGATTAGCAAGGATTATCCTCTCCACAGATTGTTATCCTGCCTCAGAGATGTTGTTATTAGTAAAATAATTAATCCTTTTTTTGCATTCCTTTAACTTCAGTATCTTATGCCAATGAGTTCCACAAAATATAAAAGATATGGGGAAAGGTTTTAACTTGCTAGCATTTTTAATCATATTCTGTCATCTTTATACATTGTAAAAAAGAATAAAAATGAACAAATAATTGTCTCTAATTACAAAATATTTTTTGTTTTCCTTCAGTCCTTCTCCTTTTGCCTTTTTGGAAAACTGCCACTTTTTAAAATATCATGGCTCAGACATCTTACTATATCTCTGTTTATTTTTGTGACATTTTTCAGACATGACTATTCCTGATCTTTTCAGAAGACAGAAATAGACAGGGGGAGATTAGAGCTGAAAATGTGCAATATGCATGATTCTCATCAAATTATATACTGATAGAGCTGCTATCGTCATGAGTTGTCATAATCCAAACTGTTGATTATGGCTGGACAGGAAGCTGAAAATATCAGTGTCATAAGAAATGTGCAACTCGTTTTTCCCAGATTGATTTTTCCCATATAACAAGATGTCTGATGAATTCAGATTATTCCTTCTACTATACATTGCTCCAAACCTATCAACATGGAATTTCACTTTCATCATAGAAACTGTTTGATTAAATCTTTCCTTTCTAAATTGTTCTTAGGCATCTCCAATCTGAGCTATTCTAAATCAGGCTATTTCAATAGCATATCTTGCCACCTTTCAGCTTATTAACTATATTTTTGTAAGTACTTAGCTAATATAATAAAGACAAAGGTCTTAACAATAAAGATCTTTCAGGCATCTTCTTGTCAAAAGGAGGAACACCTTATGGCTTGAGATACTAAACCAGGGTTTACAAACATGGTTATATTATATTTCTTTTTTCACAGCCTTTCTCTTTAATGATAAAACATATCTCTGTGTTTCAGATCCTTGAAGATAAACTAGTCTTACAGGAATGTTAGAAAGATAATTTGATTTCAATATGCAAAAAGACCTGGATCCAGCAACATAAATGTAACAAAAAATAACACTAAGTAGTACATGTTAAATCAATACATTTATATTTTTTTATCTTATTCATATTTTAAATCAATTACTAAACCATGAAAGAAAGTAAATGTTTATCATACATCTGCCTAAATTCTGAACTGAAGAGGGAAGACTGGACAAGCACACATTTTCTTTAAATGGCTTGTTTGAGTCCATGATTTATAATAACCTCTTTTATTCTGACTTCAGTCAAGTTACCTAGCACTAAAGCAGAATTCAGAGATTTCAGTCATTTTGCTGTGATTTTTTTTTCCTAATTGATACTTACAACATTTACTATCCATCAATTCCCTGGAAGGTTTTTATGAAATATACCTCTTTTAGTAACTCAGCACTAGATTTGGAAAGACCAACTGGTTTCTAAAAGGGCCTAGCAGGAGTTTCTAAAGCAACTAATTCCATTTGAATTAGCTATAGACCTTTAAAAAGCTCTCTTGGAACTACCTGCATCTTTAGTAAAACAAATATTTATATAAATCCTGGTTCCATCATTTGTAGTTAATAATTCTGTCTGACCAAGCAGGGATAGAACAAGTGCCAGTGCTGTATTCTGCATGTATTCACAACCCACGTACAAATCTTCTTGGTTTCAATGGCTTACTATTCTGTATCTGATTCATCTTTTCTGCTACTAAGTTCTGAAAGTATGTAATCTCTATTACTTTCCATGGATTCATTTTTACTTTAATCTCTTCAACATCCATTGTTCTAAGAGTGATGAAAAGAAACTGCGTAACTTGCATGTAATACACCTCTAGCCTTTCTTACATCACCTCCAAGCCTGCAACAGTCTACTCTTTAAAAACTATGTCTTACAGCTGTTTGGTGTTTAATGTTTATTCTTTTCCAGTTTTGTTTTGGTTTTGGTTTTCTTTTAATTTCTCATGAACTCTTGGATGGAAAATAATTTTTGTACTCACTATATGGATATTTTCTGTATGACTTTGTTTACTGCACTTTGCCTAGTTATGCCTGTCATCCCTGATTCAGTTATGATAAGTTTAAAACACCTATATGAAAGTCAAAAGCATTTTCATTTCCTGTATTCACTTTTTTTGCTCATTTTAAAATATTTTTTCTTCTGTCATGTTACAGCATTTTAGGTTCTATTTGTTCTCTGAATATCCTGAAATAAATTAAACTGTGTTTATTACTAAGTGACTCACGCATACTTACCACCTGAACTAATTTATGAGTGATGTCAGGAAATAAATCAAGTATTTTCCAGTATTTCTTAGTATGTTCTACAAAATGTTAAATTTTTTTTACAAAAGAAAAGAAAGGAGAGGAGAGGAGAGGAGAGGAGAGGAGAGGAGAGGAGAG
>VZSC01004024.1:304851-319008 GCA_013398225.1 Steatornis caripensis
AGGGCTTAGAGTAAACTGCTATTTTAATTAAAAGAACACTAAATACTAATGTCCTGCTTCTTTGTACTTAGAACACAAAATAAAAAAAGTCTAAAGCAACCAGATTTAATACATTTTAAATGTAAGTTGAAATATATTAAAGGCGTATGTCCTGTTCCTGCTATTTATAAACCAACTCAAAAGAAAAAAAAACAAAAGTTGAAGAGATAAAATACTGTATTTCTTGGTTTTGCTGTGTCATTTTTTCTTATTGGTTCTCTTCCAAATTGTGCTGTGTGGGAAAATCAACTAGTATATAATAGGTCTTTTAACCATACGTATATCGCATAAGATGCTGGACCTCACTTGTGCAGTTATGACAATTGCCACCTATAGGTCCATAGCAGATGTAAGGTCCAAAGCACTTCTCATCTGAAGATGCTGAGTAGTGCTTCCTATGCTTTGCAAATTTACAACTTCTCCAGGTTGACCAAAATTACAATATACACAAGGAAGTCACCCTACATGTGAAGAAACATGAGTTTTAGGCAGTTTGGTTTCTACTACAATTTTACAGTCTCTGGTTTGGCAATTCTGTCTTCTCATGGAGCAGTGAAAGCCTCAGCAGGTATGTCTGCAATATGCCACGGAGCATAGCATGGCTGCTCCCAAACTAACATTGATCCCACTCATTGCCGAACAGGAATCTACAACAGGATAATCACCATGGCCTGAAGAAACTTGAGCTACAAGCTGTCCATAGGAGACATGGTTTATTTTCTAGAACAGGGTGCTGAGCATGCCACGCGCTTGCATCAGCACTGCTTGGGGCTAGCTGAGGTATCTATGTCCAAAGCTCCTTTGCACAACATAGATCTGCCTTATTACTTATGCCAGTCATGTTTATCTCACCTTGTAGTTGAACTGCAGTAATGCAGAAAGCATCACCACAAAACTTCCCATATGGAGAAAATTCCAGCTTGTGTAAGAAGATTTAAAAGGTACATATTTTTGACAAGATGAATGCAAAGGACAGAAAAATACTCCCCTTTCTTCCCAGCTACAAGGTTCATCTCTTTGACTTCGTCTCCTGTAATACACTTTTAAAGAATTGGACAGGAAATCTGCATCTGGAATCTGAGAAATATAGGTTCAACTATTTTTTTCCTGATTCAGACTACAGATTTGATGTAGGGGTGCTGCATCCTTAGTAATTATCAAGATGTTGACCATGACCTTTTGTTTTACTTATGTACTTTTCCTGGAAAATCCAATGCTGGACAGAAAAAAATTTTCCCAAAAGTTGTTTTCTTAAAACTAGTTCATTGCGACAATAAGTTTCACTTCAACAAGTCATTGTGTTTTAATAAAAAACCCCCAACCTATCAATCCTCTTTCATCAAACTGGTGCACTGAAAAAATCCTAGCCTTGTTTGTAAGTTAGAAAAAACAACACAAAACATTCCACTGCATACTTAAGACAATGACATATTGAATATTCAAAAGATGTTAGTCACATTAATTGGTGCAACACCAAAACTGTGTTGAAATGTTCATGAGGCTTCTTCATCTCAGGTGTCTTGTAGGATCAACTGCAGAATTAGAGACTGAAACTCCAAATGTAAAAAATAAATATGCATACCAAGAGCGTTATTGAATTGGCTGCTGAATTTACATTGTCAGTAAAGATACCCAGAGAGGCATATTCAGTCATTCATTTTCTGCTCAGAGAATGAGTTTAAGCATCCAATGAGTTGACTATTCCCTGATCCAGGATCAGTGAAACTTTCTTTTGATGTACTACACACTTGAGAAACTATTCTTTGCCTACAGATAAAATTTTATGTCATCATCTTTTTTATGGGAGAAAATTTTATCAGGATTGTCTGAGTATTATATGAGACAGTCTTTTTTTGCAAACTACACTATTATCATGTGACATGTTAATATTAGCCCAGTGTTACTGATATGAGCACATATCCTGGATGGTGTATCGAGGCTTATCTCAAGTTTTTCAGCATTTTCAATTTTAAGGTCGATTCTCAGTTTCTTATACTTTTCTAAGCTTTATGCATTTGTGTAGGCTTTTCCTGCCGAGTACCTGATTCTGTCTTCAGACTTCGGAAAAATGTCAAGAATCATTCAGCCATTTCTTAGTCTGATGTAAAGGGAAAAAAAAATCTGCTAATTAATTCTTTATCTTTATGACAATTATTTCACTGAAAGGCTTTATAAACACCTTATTTTAAATAGAAGGATATGAATTTAAGTTGAATTTCTAATATGTTATATAAATAAAAAAGTAATAAAAGTCTACCCAAATTTGACCAAATTAGGACACCAAGAAGCACATTAGAGCTGTCTTCCACCCAGTATGAAGGAAAGTGGGAAAAGGTAGATATGAAAAGACTAACACATAATTGAAAATATACTTCTTCTAGATGGTGCTATTGCTTTGCTCTTGTGGAAAAAAAAATCTTTTTAGAAAAAAATAGATTGTGATAAATTAATTAGGATCTATACTATTGTTACACAAACAAGATATTATTAAGATATCAAGTAATCTCACATATAGCACACAACTTCCGAATTTATATTATACATATGTTTTCAGATACTTTTCAGTTTTATACATATTGCAATAACAAAATTACACTGCAGTAAATAACACTGTTGTTGGATTTCACCTTTAAAATGTACAGCAAAATGAACCTTCAGCCACAGAACACTTGCCTTTTTCCATTGACAATATTAAAAGATTTGAAAGCCAGAAAAGACTCATACATCTGCATGTACATGTTACTAATCAGATGACTTGCACAGCCATCAGAATTGAAAGAGATCGCCAAAGGTCAAAAAGGAAATTGACTAAATCAGAGCAATGTTCTTCATAGACGTATTTACATTTATTAGCATTTATAGCATACTAAAAGATTCCTAACAATAAGAATGTGTTCCCTTCTGTTCAGATGCCTAATTTGTTTATATGGATTTAAGAGTAAAAGCTTCACTGGAAATAAATTGAGGGATTCAGCAGTATAAATGTTGAGAAGAGCTGTAGTTCAAAATCACTTACCTGGCAAAAGTCCCAGGAAGATAGCATTGGTGTCATCTATTCAAAACATTATATGGCTCCTTTACTGCAGTCTGTGAGCATCTCAAAGCTTTTATTATATTTTTTTTTCAAATTTTCATAGAATCATAGGAAAATAAAGCTTGGAGGGACTTTAAGAGGTCACCGAGTTCTCTGGCACAGGGCAAGATGAACTGTATCTTTGTCATTCCTGATACATGTCTGTGCAACCAGTCCTTAAAAAATCTCTAGTGAAGGAGATAACAAAGTGCTGATTTTGGACTATCAGATTTCTTTCCATGCTTCAGTAACCCTTTTATTACAAAAAGTTATTCTGATATCTAATCTGAATCTTTCTGGATGCAAATCCACCATATACTGACAAAATGCCATGGGCCACCTAAGCATATTTAAGCATCAGAGGACTCCGGGCTTACAGTGCTCTGGGTGCAGTGGTGCTGTTCAGTTGAAGCTTACTCCTCCATTAAGGGAGTTAGATTTTACAATTAAACACTATGATTAGTGTAGTCTTTGGCTCAAACAGGGATCACAAAAGAAGAGAACAAAACAAAGACATCCCAAAACATAAACTGTGGGATTAACACTCATAGTCCCTCCCTCCGAACTACCTGCAGAGGAACTCTGGAAACCTATGGCCTCTGTAAGCTTATATATGAGATACTTTAAGTGGTTTCTGAGTGATTTATGGAAAGCATTGCTGGTTTAGTTCAGTTACACCATTTATACTGTTTGTGCTATATGATATGACACCACATACCTGAGACATTTGGGGTACCAAGTATTCCTTCCTCATTTCCCTTTTGTCTGCCTTGTGCAACTGATGAGTTGATGCCTCCTCACTGTTACTCACCTTGCCTGTTTTGGTTGCTGCTTCTAATCAGAGTTTGATTCTCATAGCCCACTTATCATAGAATCACAGAGTGTTTTGGATTTGAAGGGACATTAAAGATCATCTAGTACTAACCCTCCAGCCATGGGCAGGGACATCTTCCACTAGACCAAATTGCTCAAAGCCCCATTCAACCTGGCCTTGAACATTGCGAGGCAGGGGGCATCAGCAACTTCTCTGGGCAACCTGGTCCAGTCTCTCACCACTCTCATCATAAAAATTTTCTTGCTAGTATCTAATCTAAATCTACTTCTGCATAAAGCTTTAATAAGCAAGAAGAAATATGAATTACAAAGTAAGCACAGAGTTTTTATACTTTACCCACAGGATATAATATTAAGGTACAAGGGCCTGTAATCAGAATATATTTTCTTGAATTTAAGTATTTCCCAGACAATCCCTAAATCTTCTAATAAATCTCAGGCACAATCAGATGATGGCATTTGTGAAAATAGTAGAGCAATTACCCTCATAAGTCATACCAGTTCACTTTCAAAATATTCAGAAACTCACCTGCCATATAGAAAGCATGAAATTACAGGTGACAACATTTCTGAGATCATTCAAAAGTTAATTCAGGAGTACTCTGAAAGCTGTAGTCTGCTCATCCTTTTGTATGGTGACTATTATGTTACAAAATTTATACTGTCCTTAACTTTTCTTTGAAATGCAGGTTAACAAAATGTACTCAAATTCATCACTAAGTTGTCTTCACTCTTGCTGAATAGTTTCAATTTAAACAATCCCATTGATCAGATTTAATTTCCACAGTAGATCTGAACCCAATAAACATATCATTCGTTTCATTTAATGAAATGCTGTGTTTGCCAAAAAAGTCTACCACAAGCCACATTCACATTCTGAGTTATAAGATGAAAATTTTAATAAGATTAGCATTGAATTTCATACTACCTTCAGAATCAGAAATACACGATGTGGTGGAAAAGGGAATGTGTTCATTTAGTTTCCGTTGCTTCGTAGTTTAATGAAAACCTGACAGGGCAGATATATAAGGCAGATACAGACAAATAAGGCAGATACAGACAATATATAAAGAATATGCAAGAAAGTGAAAGTTTTATCAGAAAAAGATAAATTCAATTTATTGACTTTCATCACAGAGGAGGTGAGGATGTTCCCTCTCTGTAAATATTCTTTATGGGTGAGTCTAAAGTACTGCTTAAACTGGGATTAATGCTAGAGGAATAAGTGGTGACAGTAGCAGTGCCAACTTGTGAAAGAAGGCTGGATAATGACTTGGATAACTATAGATCAGCCTGAGCTCCATAGTGGGCAAAATGGCAGAAACAAGAGGAAAAGGTGGTCTGAAGATAAATACTTCATAGTACAAGGAATCAACACAGCTTTTGTAGAAGAAAGCCGTGTCTGGCAGATCCACCAGAGTTCTCCAATATGGTGATAAACTTATGAGAAAATAAAAGGCAATTTCGTTGACAGACCATTCTTAGCTTTTCAGTATATTCTACACAAAAGTTCCTAAATAGACTAAGATGTCAGAGATATCAGGTAAGATTTTCTCATGATAAGAAACAAAACACAAGAATAAATGGTCAGTTTTCACAAATACAGGGACTTCCCAGAGGAACCTTTTTGGAGGTCTGTTGTTAAATATGTTCACAAATAAATCCGAAAATTGTATAAGCAATAATATGATATAGCTTGCTAGGAATACAAAAACATGCAGAAGAGTCAAAGCTGAATGTGAAGTATTACAAAAGGACCTTATAATATTTGGATGAAGTCACAGGAAACTGGAAGATAAAGTGGCAGATTGACACAAACGAGATAACACGAGATACTTAATTTAAAAAAAAAATCACCCAGTGACATACTCACAATAAGAGACTCTACTTTATTATGATGAATGAAAGAGCTCTTGAAGTTTTTGTAGGTAACTCTTTGAAAAATATCAGAATTTTCAGCAGGCAAAAAGGCAGAATGAATGTTAGACATGATCAGAAATAGAAAAAAAATAAAATAGGCAACTTGGTTAAAACACACTTTCTTATATGCTGCCTACAGACCTGTTCATCTCATCTCAAAAACCTTACATTTAAATAAAAAAATATGGATCAAAAAATAGGAAGTGTGTTGAGAGAAATGGAGCAGCTTTTATAGGTTTGGAGAGAGACTACTGACAACGGATATGATGGGATCCCCGAAGAATTATTAGTGACACGAAGTGGGTGAATTGGGAAAGCTGGAGGATAAATATCTTCTCTTTTTTATTCCTTTAAAAAGTTGTTGATCGTGAGGGACAGAATATTGAACAAGATTTTGGTTTGACATAATGCATAATTTTTAAAAATATTACTATCATGCTTTTCAAGTTCTGTTTCAAAAAACGCATGTCAATATTATTTGCATGCAATCTGTATGATAAGTCTAAAAAGAAAGAAATTTCTAGCTGGACTCAGTCATATCACATGAATTGCTGGCCATGTACTAGTATGTGCTGGTACAGACTTCCATTGGGTGATGCTGGTTCTTTCAAAGGTATCTGCTTCCCTGTCAGGCATCTCATTAAACCAACTACTACAAAAGACCTGAAAGATTGTTCCTTTTCTCTCTGTGTATCCTCAAGTGGGTCACAAGAACTTGAAGACATACAGATTCTCAAGCTCCAGAGGAGTCCTGCCAAGGAATCTTCTGCCTTGGCAACCACAGAGCTCTTGGAATATTCAAGGCTCCCTGGGGTGCTTGGAATTCCCAAGGGTTCTTAGTCTTCCTAAGCGTCCTTACATGAGATTAAGATTCTAGAGTTTTCAGGTTCTTCCACTCCAGCGGTGAGCAGGAAGGTCCCTTCTTGGCCAAATATCCTTCTTGGGATTTCTGGGGTCCATAATTTAACACTGTCCAACTACAGAGCCTGGAAATCCTGGCTTCCAGACTCACTGTCAGTACATCAGTAATGTCTCACAGCCTGCACTTATTCTGCAATTTGGGTAAAAGCCTGTAGGCAGTTACACAGCTTTAGTGCTTGAAATATATACTCAATTATTTGATCTGATTAATTTACATTCCCAGAGGCAAAATCTCATCTCAAATTTAATCAATATAGGGACTGAACTGTTAATTCTACAACTAAGGTCTACTACAGACTGTTATGAAGAACGGAGAGAAACCTTACTCAACCAAACAACACCCCCAAACCAACAGATCAACAGTCATTTTATAGAACTTTACAGAAAAGTTAGAAGTTTGATTATAATAAAAGCTGTGTTTTGAGTCAAAACTTTTCTCTGTTTCTCAATCCTGAGTAAAATGGATCTTGTTTAATTTTTGTCTCTTTTCATAACTGTGCATTAATAGGCCATGTTTAAAAGAGAAAGAATTAAATTCACATGCATTATATGACTCCAGGTGCAAAAGGAAAGCAATGCAATTCGTTGTTACTATTACTTAGTCCACAATGTACTCTGTATTTATGTGAGTTTTGAATGCACTGAATAAATGATATTCCCAAAATCTTGCTATAACCATAACATACAATGCAATACTCTTAGCTATACATAAAGAAAAAAGCTATTTAAAATCTTGGTTTCAAAGCCAGTCTCTCATCCTTAATCACAGTCTGAATTTCCTTTCTCTTCTTGATTTAACATGGGCCCATAACTGATATCAATATTCTCCCTTGTGCTTAATTACAGACTTACTAGGATATTCTTTTAAACTACTTTAGCTTTGGACACTGTAGCTTGGATGGGAGCAAATGTTTTCTTTGTGTGACTGACTAGATGAAAAGAGAACAAAATAGAAAAATAAGATCATGTTGAAGACACCAGCTAGTAGGTTTATTTTGTTAAGTGCCTTACAGACGTCGTAGATGAAAGGGATTGTTTGCTCTGTGGTGAATCTGACATTTTTGAGATCTGCATTAATATGGTTTGGCCGTATTCCAGAATAAGCAGAACTCTTTCCGGACTGTCTGTCACAACTTTGTTTTCATTCTCCTACAGCACAAGAGGAAGCCCTTTTTCTCTTGCAAATCTAGCATACCCATCCCATTTACCCTTCTTAAAGTATAATATGGTTGTGGACCATCTGATTTGAATTGCATGGCCAAGCTTGAAGTGTTGTTGTACTTTGACAGGTAAAATAAAACAATTTAAAAAAAGAATATGTGCCTTTGCATTACAGATGTGTGTCATTAAATACAGGAATATAGTGAGGTTTTTCAATTATTAAATTGTGAAAATTTTACTTGAGCAATAGTTGTGGATAGATAAATATCAAATGGTGCAAAATGTGAGTGTTACAGCATGCTTTAAAGACAATGTTTTTGACTAGAAAAAAGCTTACACTGGGTGAAATTTTAAACAACTATGAATGAACAGACATCACACAGTGCTTTAGAAATTAAGAACTTGTTTTCAGCATTAATGTAGCATTAAGCCGTTTCAAAGACATCATAAGAGGAAAGTTCAAATGAGGATGGACAATAATTTACCACACATGCACATGAAACACATAAAAGTACAAGACAGGTTTAACATTCAAAGTTGCAGAATCCTGACATGCATCAAAACGATCCAAAACACATGACAATGTATGAGAAAATAAACAGACTTCAATAGCAGACTACACACTTACCAAATACAGCTAAGATGACTGTGTGATCAATTGACTCAATGAAAAAAATAAATTATTATACAAAGACTTGATGATGACAAAAGCAGTTTGCAAAAAATAGGACTTCAGTATCACAGCCTTTTCCTCATGGCTGCTCATAATGACAGTACAGGGGAGAGGGAAGTGGAGACGGACATTGTGACCATAAGGGAGAGTAGATGATCACTTTATGCAAGCTACAAAAAAACTTTTTCTCTGACCTTGAGGTAGTGAAAGGTGACTAATTACTCTTCCCTGCTTTGACACCTACAGTTCACTGTCCTTGGGGCAAGCAATGTGTGGCAATTTATCTTTCCATTCTTGTAGCTTGAAGCATGCAATGATAAGAAATATCTAGGTTTGCAACTAGTGTTCATGTGGTCACAAGAGTGTCTTACATTGTCAGATATATTAACATTAGAGTTTCAAAATCATCAAGATATTCCATAATGTAAAAATACTCCTTGAAGAAAATTACTTTCTGTCTGCAAAATACCCTTGAACAGTATATTCTACTATTTCTACAGGATAGCCATTGCAAAAAGAGAACGTTGCTCTTCCAGGATGTAATGAAAAGTCAGACAAGATTTCATTTAGCAATTACACCTGCAGACTCTCACTTTGAAATCTTTCACATGATGTCAAATGCTGGTGGTGTCAAGAATAATAAGACAGTTCTGAACGCATTGAAAAAGGTCATGCAGGAAAACACGTGTTTCTAATGCTATAGCCACGTGTCTGGGGATATGAAAGTTTTGATAGTGTTTTATTTTTGAGGGAGGCACATATTATACAAGTACCAGTTCATGGCTAAATACCACTTAGAATGTTGTTAAAGGCAGCCTAATAATGGTGATATGAATGATAAAGTGATACTAATAACAGGTCCTTGGGCCTTCTTTTGTTACAAGTTGAAAATAAGGTACTAGTTGAATTTCCGGTGTGTTGTGAACTACCAAGTGACTGCTGTAATCCTCTGTAAAGCTGATACAGATCATTGCCTTAAGCTGCAAGATCTGTGAATAGAACACAGCAGAAGATAATAATCACATTCTTCTTATGACTTCTCTTCATTTTTTGATCCAAAATAAAATAGAAGCCTTTGAATGCCTGAAGTGTGTGCCTTTTAATTGTAAAAGTTATGGTATTCACTTGGATTATAAGACTCAAAACATTTTTTGGTCTACATTGAAAAATCTTACTCAAAACATCTAATACCTGCAGGTCAGGACCTTGAGCAATCAACCCAAGACAATATTTTCACCAACACAGGGAAACAATGCAATATAACAAAAAATGTTCTGGTATAAGATGAGGTCACAATTACTTCTTTCTGAGCACATTTTTGTCTCAGAGCCCCATTCTGATCTATTTTTATCAAAACACTTTCAGAAGACCTCTAAAAGTTATAGCCAGTGTATGTTTCCTGGCATGATTTTTTTTTCTTTCAAAGGCAGTAAAGCAAGAGTTCTCTATCATATGGTTTAATAGTCCAGAGAGAAACAAGTCTGATCACATTTACTGTCGGTAGGGGTGTTATACTTCCATTAATTTCAATTTTAGTTAACCAGGACACTGAATTGTAAAGTACATAAATGAGATTTGTTAGGATTCAAGAAACAGAGCTACATCATCTGCTCCTCTTTATGTTCTCAAAATGTTTTCTGAATCATTTACGAGCATATATGCTTATGACTAGGAAAGTATCCTGCACGTGCAGATGATGGCAGAAAAAAAATTTATCTCAAAAGTTCTCCTCGGGAACTCAAGCTACCATGTAATATCAACACACCCAGCTCACATTACTCTGTGCACCATAACTTGCATTTCACTCATATGTGAATTATTACCTGTGGATGCAGTTCTGTTTTGAGACACATTGAGAAATGACAGGTGGATGTATTAAGAGCAATCTTCTCCCTCATCTTCCAAAATAGCTTCATGTCTCAGTCGCTGGAGTCAGTTTGGATGAATCTCTGCAAATTTAAGCTGAGGAATAACTAAGGAGACCATTCTGTATTTGACAGCTGGATAATTGCAAACTTAAAGGAAAATCAACATTAAATCAAGGCAGATAAAGATGTTTATCCTATTAAAGAAAAACATCCATAGAAATCGTTCAAAACTTGATGGCAGTTTTACTAGTTTCAGAGGTGTATGAGGTTGTGCAGGTACTTGTTTTAAAGCACCGCTATAAGTTATTGAGCCATTTTAATTTCTCTGTTCAGTCTCTGACAGACAGGAAGAATGAATGGAAATTATGGCCAAGGCAATATCCGGTAATTTTTCAGTGACAAATATAGTAGATTTCTGAACTTACCAACAGGTCTTCACAAGTAAAAAGTTATGAATGAATGAAGTGCTTACACAAACAAGAAATATACAAAAGTTCACCAACAAAAGAGTCTTCATCTCATTATCCTAATTTTTACAGTTTAAGTATTGTAAGCATCCCAAACTTTTCTCCAAATTACAAATAATTTGTGACCTTACTGTCTCTCAGTTAGAGAGGACTAACTTCTCCCTGAATGTTTTTAGAAAAGCAGAAGTACTATCTTCCTATTAACAAATCCCTGTAGCTTGGCCACCTGAAAAATGAGTCACAACCATCAAAAGTTACAGAAAGAATAAACCATATGTTAAGGTTTTCCAGAGAGTCCACTTAAATAGACAAATCAGACAAGCCAATTCCTTAAATTGTAAGAAGACAGGAACTTCTTGATTGGAAAGAGGAATGAGAAAATGTGTATTGTGCTACGCGGCACACGTTTCTAATATCTAGAGAAATCATTTGCCATGCAAATTCAAAGTTCAATTATCCAAATATATATTGAATGTATTGTTTAGTTTCATTGCATTTTCAATATATTTTGTTTCAGCAGATTTTCACTGAGTAAAAATCCAGTACCCTATTTCCAGTTGCATTGCAGTAATCACAAAAGTAATTTCATCCTATTGTACAGGGTAAGATTAAATACACCAGAACTCCTTTAAGTTCTACTGTTCTGCCATTCATGAACCACCGTATAGCAGTTTTGCAATTGAAAAGTCCTCCTCTTTCCATGAGTAATGTAGTGGCTCAGTCCATACTGACCGTAAGTGAGGGGTCCGTCTCAAGGATTCTGTATCTTTTGGGTTTTAAAGTATTAGGCTTATTTTGGTGCAAAATGATAGCTTTTTGCCACAAACATCCACCAGATCTTGCTGTAATCTGATTTCAGGAATTTATCAAACCAATCAAATATAAATTTAACAAAGAGACAAACTGGCAGACACTGTCATGGCTGTTGTTGTTCTCGTTGATCTTTAGGCCTTTGGCAATGAATGTAAATTTACAGTGGTGTTTCTGTGCCTTGATTACTACAGGTAAATCAATCTAAAATTTAAATATCTCTTGTTTGCACTTACAAAAAAAAATGCTTATTAATATTTTTCCCAATAATATTTTTTGAATTATCTTGTCAGATTGTTGCACATGCCAAAGAAAGATTTTTTGGTAGTGTAATCACATGATAATCAGTAAAAGTTCTCCACAATAGCAGGCACTAAACTGCTCTTTTTCTAAAACATACTTTTTCTTCTTTCATATTTTTCTGCTCTTAGATGAGCTGCAATAGCACTTTGCTAGACCTACAGCAGATATATAGGATATGAGAGATTTGCCTTTTTTTCAATCAGATAAAAAAGAAACCTGGAAGCTTTAGAAAAGGAAATATAAATATAGAAAGATGAGTGTATAAGTATACTTTAAAATATAATCCATTCATTTTTTAAGATTGCTAAAATATTAACAATTAATGGTTTCTTCTCGATTTATTCCTTGAAGCTGCTATTACTACTTACTATTTTTCTAGAATCCTAAAATTCATCAGTCATTGCAATCTTTCCTATCATCTGGATCATTTGATCAAGAGATTTCTTAACCTCAGGCAATTACTCTTATGCTACACAACAGATCTCTGGAAGCTTCTCTGTCTACAGTGAGGACTTGAGTAGACATATACTGTGACAAATGGAATGATTAAACTGCATGATTTAATTAAAATCTTGATTATACTGGAATAGTAGGTAAAACATGGTTTAACTGTTTACCTTTCTTGGCAATCAACTACTGTACAATATATTTAAAGTTAAATTGTTTAACTTGTCACAAAAATCATCTTCATTTATAGTAGATGATAAATTCATAATTATTCTTTCAATCTAGGATTTATATTTACCATACATTTATATGAATATGTATGTGTGTATTTGTGTGTGTTCATAAATACAGTTTGTCATTAAAATCAGAAAGCTTGGTTTCCTTTTGCACAGGGGAATTGCTTTTAGACATAGGTAGACACAGACTACTGCCAAGGGGAAAAATTACTTAACCGCAAGAGATTATTTTTTTGTCGCTTACTGTCTTTCTATATGCAAATCCTATGGCCACTTCTGAATTTCTGTACTTACAACTGTAGGGTAATGGAAAAAAAGCACATGGAATAGAAAAAAAGATGCTCTGAATTGACACAGGAACTCTTAGTTCAGTGGGACTTGAAAAGAATATGACAAGATGGGTTTAAGGATACTCTTTGCTCCTGTTAACTAGACGTGTTTCAGGTGAGACTGAAATTATAGAGAAGATGAAAAGAGATGTTAATCAGTTATGCTTCAAAAGGTTTTCCTGATGGCTAAATCGTTCTGACTGTTAGTGTCACACACAAGGATTGTGCATGATTTAATTTGTCTTTTGTGAAATACATAGAAAAACTGGTTCTTGCTTTCTTCTCAGAGGCATTGTAGTAGGACCTAAGGATTAGGCAGTGAAAAGAGGGAAAGGGAATGGGCTCTTTATTTGTTGTGCAAAATACATAGTGGCCTTGAGGCTTTAAAGAATTTAAGAGCTGGTATTCACACCACAAGTGGTATCACTTCTAATTCAAACATCTTGGCATACTAGCAAGAAAAAAAAGTTATAATTCACCAAGAGCAAGTAACAAGACAGCTATCTGAAATATACGTCCTTGTCTTACTATTCAAGAATAAGATACCTCAGGGAAAACACTGATTCATATTTTTTTTTATGTAAATAGTTAGTTAAATATGAGCAGCCATCCCATTCCTTAAAACAGCTAAAGACCATCCAGACTCAATTAACAGGAAGAGAATTTTGAAAAATTTACTCTGTCACTCACTCTGTAAGAATTAATATGTTAAATGTAATCTCTCATTACATGTATACTAGATTTCATCAAAGCTATAAGATTTTCACCTCTTTTTACAATCATCAGGTTGAACCTTCAAAGCCTCTAATATGATATAATAGATGTGGTTTCATAGTACTGAAGTAGGGTAAGTGTAAGTTTCAAGCAGGACTTAGATTTCTGTCATCTGCTAACACCTCCCAGAGAGATAATTCAATGTCAAAAGGAGTAACATAGTGCCTTAAATCAAACTCCAGCCTGGCTGTATTTGGCAATAATAAATGTGATTTTCAGTCATATCCTGTGTGTCACGGTTTAAAGCTGGGCTGGCTATTAAGTGAACGACAGACGCTCTTTGTTAACCCCCTCCCTCCCCG
>VZSC01004024.1:320062-393526 GCA_013398225.1 Steatornis caripensis
AGAAAATCGGTTCTGTCCTGGCCCAAACCGGGACACTGTGACAAATTGGTCCTAATGTACTTGCATATAAAGAAATCATGGTACTAGAACCAATTTTCTTTAATTCATTACCAAAATTTGCAGTCACTGTGTGGTGGAATTGTGGGACAGAAAACCAGTTTTGTTTTTAGTGTATGCTGTGTAAAGGTACAAGCAAATATTAAAAACCTTCAGCATAAAAATTCATGAGGTGGTTGTAAGCACTGGCAAAAATTATGAGCAGTTCTTTAAAAATGGGACAAGATTCTCAAAATTTTGACTGTGGTTGTTCAGCTGTTTTCTCAAAGCACAATATGAGAATTCTTCTAATGAACCAAAGCTGAAAGTTTCTATTGCTAATGTACCTCCTTCACTAAGATGTATCTTATCTTCTTTGTGGCCAGTTTCTGTTGGAAAGGAGATGAGCACATGATGATGTGCTCCACCTTACCAACAACCTGTCCCTTATGTCCTGTCTTGTTAGTCTTCTGTAGTGATATCAAACAACAGTTTTGTTGTGATCAGATTTCTCTCATCCCATGGGTCGCAGACTGTTGCTCTTCTGAACAGCGAAAAGTAACAATTGCTGATCGTGCTTAGACAGTTCAGGGACCAGACAAGGTATGGAAATTCAGATGAGCTACTGGTGAGGAAGACCATGGGGTTTTATTTCCCTAGTAAAAGATTTATGACAAAAAAGGGAACAAATCAAGCAAAAAGGGCAGATTTAAATGAGTCAATGTTCTTAATAGCGCCAAAATCTTGCTGTGCTCCAAAATGATGAAGGGCAACACTAGAAGTCTATCGTCGTAAGTAAAATGCTATTTTATTACTTCAGTCAGTCATAAATGGCCTGCGACTGATTTTAAAATCAGAATTTAGAAAACGGAAGGGCATAGAAGATGGTGACAGAGTGGAAGGTGGGGAAGAGAAGGGAAGCACAGGAGAGGACAAGATAAGTATTGGGTCTCTCATGTTCCAGGTGAGCTCTCCAGGTCGATTATAGGTGGATTGTAATTTCTAAGAAAAACATGCATCCTCTCAAATTTTGGCTAGGGAGGTAGAGAGGTAGTGTTGGTCATGACTTTTAAACCAGGAAACACATCTAAATTGTCAAGCTGTGAATGTCACTCAACCCTCAGTGTAAACTAAGCATGAAACAGCGGTCAAATTTAGTCAGATAGAAATATGCCCCATTTCAGAAATGTTGGCTTATAAGAGTCCTTTTGGTATTAAAATTTGGCACTTTGGAAAGTCAGGAACCTCTGCAGCTATGAAAATATTTTAAGGATCTAAACTTTGGATTTAGACCTCTAAAATGACAATTACTGGCGAAAATCTTTGTCTCAGTAGTTTTATCTCAGTCTTATTTTAAGACAACAAAAACTCTTCAAGATAAATAAATCGTAGCACTCTCCTTTACAGCTCTATGATCTTTGAAAATATGTTTACATATTAATTTGAACTGCTTTTACCATCTGTTCAGATATGAGTAGCTGCCAGGTGATGATCTACATACTGATACTAAAAGTTTCTTTCACCTGTTGGAAGCTTTCATTACAAAATGATCTTTGGCTGCTGCCCTAGAAACTAGTAGAGTCACTCACTGGGAAAGGTAGGAAAAATTTTTAAAACTGATTTTGTAAAGGTCTAAAAACTGTGAAAAACCTGAATACATAGTGTAGTCAGTCTAGCTCTTATTATATTGCATGTGTTTACATGCAGTGAAGTAAAATATATACTTAAATAAAGAATATATCCTCCTTAATTTGAAACAAAATGTTAATGATTACACAGTTATGTGAACTATTATAGAAAATATCAAAAAGATGTTTATGTCTAGATTATATAAGAATATTGCAGATCCTGGAACTGTTTAACTTGAAAAAAATAGCAACTTAGGATGTCCTGCATGGTTTTTATCAACCAATAGCCACAGTCAGTTACTGATCTGTCATCTTTTAGAAGGTTTGTCAAGTGGTGACATGCAAAGATTGAGGCATGTTGGCATTTCACTCAGATATTTTGTGACTGATGGGTCAAAATTTAATTTTATAATCTTCTTCCTTTTAATGTAAAAATGTGAATTTCATGTGATTTAACTGAAAGATGAGATGCAAACCTAATTCTTGATCCAAGCACCACTAGATAGTTGTGAGTGGTTCTGCTCTGACTGCATAGTCCTAGTCTTACATCCAGCCACATTCATAACAAATTTCCACTTCTGAGGTAAGTGTAGTAAGTGGACTGCTTTGAAGAATCTTATGGCGTTTGAAGTGATTGTTGGGAAATCCACCAAAAGAAAAAAAAGGAAAATGTGCCAAGGAGAAGCAACAGGAAGATTTAGACCAAAATTTCATGAAAACATTAAACATCATGTTTAATGAAAACATTAATGAAACAATGAAAATATTAAACATCCATAAAAGGAAGCCCTGCCTTTTCTTCACTTGAAACTGAACCAGATGTAGGAACTGATCTGGTTTTATTTTTTATTTTTCTTCTTGATTTAGTTCACCAGTTAACTATCAACTTATGGTGAAAGTCTAATATGCACAATGCCAATCCTCTCAGGACATGTTTGTTGTTTTTCTTTAGGGAAAGACTGCTAAGTGAAACCCCAAAATAAAAAAAAAAATCTGAATTTATGTCTGTACTGAAACTGATGAACGTCTCTCTCTTAATAGATCGGGTTTTTCCAGTAGATATCGTTATTGCAAGCAGATGTCTCAAACATGGTGAGGCCTTTATTATTTGTTTATATGGAGACATTTTTTTGTCACTTTGGAAACATCCGCATGCTAGCAGCCAAGAAAGTTTAGTTTGGATTAAGAACTATAAAAGACTGTCAATGGGTTATTAAATTGGTCACCAACAGAAGTAGAATAGCCTCAGACATAAACCCGTGCAAGGAAACAGGAAATCCATTACTTACAGTGTAAACCTTTTGACTCCCAAATGGTCCTTCATAGGAAAAATCTTGTCAGGTTTATTGTGTGAGTCTAACCAAACAAGAAATTTAGGAGCCCATTACTGTATTGGATGTAACTGTCAGGGTTTTTGTAGTGGAGGGGGCACAGCGGGAATCTGTGTAGGAGGAGGCCAGGGGCTGCCCTGTGCCAGACACAGCTGCTTCCAGCCAGCTCCACAACAGAAAGTACCAGTGCACTGCATACCAAAACTGAAGCAATGAGTTAAGTTTATGGTGCCTCTGTGAAGACATTTGAGAAATGATTGCAGTCAGTGGAGGAACCCACTCCGGAGCAGCTGCATAGGAGCCACAACACACTGACCCCATCTCCTGCATCACCCACGAATTCACAACTGTTTGTTATCTTTTCCAAGAACCTGTTTCAAAGTCTATCTATCTACAGTGAATATAAATAGAAGTTGTTCAGTGAAAATACGTTCATCAATGTGAGCGTTTCACTGACCTACCTACAGAGTAAATCAAGCCTGAAAAAAATATTACCATGGTTGATACTAAGTATCTCGTGAGCTCACTTAGCAAAGGTCTACAACGTAGCTAACAGGAGTATAAATTGTTCTTTCGTGTACTTCCAGAACAGGACTAAGGGGAGCTGACACGGCAAGACTCAGAAGTGGCACATTGCTGATTCATTAAACTGAATACAAATGGACGCTTGCCTTTGCTAGGACTAATTATTTACACATAACAAAACAGAATAGCCCCAAAATGTAGAAGCTAGAGCACTTGTTCAAATTTAGGATAATAGATTTGAAGTTCTGTATGTGGCTCAGGTAGAATGGAAATTTGAGTCTGGGAACATCAGAGTGAATTTCTATGTTCTTCTTTGAAGTTGAAAAAAAAATATTTTTTTCAAAAAAAATTGCCTGGGATCTCAGACACAACCATTTCCCTTTTAGCCATCCCTGTTGTGTATCTGTATGTCTGTTGTAACTAATGAGATTTCTTTCTTCATTTTATTTGGTCAGATCCCTTGATAATCAGTGGCTTATCAAACATTTTGACAAGTCGATTAAGCCGCCTTCTCTGTGTGGGTGCGCATGTATGTGTGTTGCACTTCCAGAGGTCTTGCTGAATTACTGGAAATGAAGCAGTAGTAGTGATTATTCAGATCAATCGCTAAAACTCAACAGAGGGCTGTGGTCCACACTTTTTTATTTTGCTCTTCTTTAACTGCAGTTTAATTTGCTGAAAAGCACTTGAGTTAAACTCTGGAAAACAAGGTCATATATCTGCAGTTGCATTTGTCATACAGAACAAAACTGGCAGCACCAAGCTTCCCATATGAACAGACAACAATTGACGAATTTCTACTTGTGTACAAAGCACAAGCTAAACACTTAAGTACTTCTATGATCTTATCCCAAAGGTAGTTTCTCTTAATGATCAAATTCAATTCTTTATGAAGATTTCGGTTGTGATGATACAGCAGGACACAACAGCTTTTCTCTTGCTCCCTTAACAAGTACTGAGTATTAGGGTATTGCTCGGTTAATAGTGAGTCTTCTGAGGAAATACAGTACTTTTTCTCCCGTGGTACTCACTGGAGATCAGTAAACTAATCCAAAACCCCATCAAAATCAGGTACTGACAAGTGTACTTTCTTGTTTTTCCACTTCTTTCCATTTCTGCTGAGAGAAGCGGATGAAAAATACACAAAGTGGGAAGAAAATGCAAGAGAAAAAGAAGTTAAATACTTCTACTAGTTCATAAATTCCAATATCATAGAAATCAGCGTAAGCAGTTACATTCACACCCAGAGTTGTAAGTATGCAAAAGATTAAAATTCTGAAAGATCTGGGTATATAATTTTAGTTCAGCACACTGTAAATGTAAAGCTGCTATATCTTACTCAGATGTTAGGCCATAAAAAAAATCCCAAATCAGAACCAAAACCAAACAACAGCAACAACATAATCAAAGTAAAAAAACCCCACAAACATTTCCTCCTCCCCCCCCAATTCCCCGCCCTGTCCCCAAACCCCAACTACTGTAAACTACAGGCAGGATGTTGTACAAAATCTTTCATTCAGGTTAATTTCTAAAATATAATATGAATAGTCAAAGAGAACAGTAGCAAAAGTGTACATAGCACTGTTAGTGAACGTGGATCTTTGAATTAACTTGTGTGTGCTCAAGAAACAGAATTGTATTTTAAATTCACAATAACATATGCTTTTGCCTTTAATTCTGTATAACTTCCTCAGTGATTTCTGTTGCTAACTGAAGCCTGAAAGCAGATACATGATTTCAGAAGCTGCCAGTACACACCCTATAGATTTCCTACATAAATATTGTACAGAAATCGACTCTATGAACCAATAATAAACGATGCAAAGTACTACTAGAATAACATTTTGGAATGGTAGCATTCAAAAAAAATCAAAGAAAAATGTCAAGAATGAGGGTTTATTTCTTGAGACTGGAAAAGAAAATAAATCTCTTGTCAATCAGGTTGATGAGATTGTGAATGAACTAAGAATTAGGAGCGTAAGGACTTCCGGAATCCTTGAAAAATCTAAAAAAAGTGTTTGGTCCAATTCACTTTGTTCATGTTGCTTGCCTGAAATGATTAGGCCATAAGCAAATTAGGATGACACCTTAAAGCAAAATTTGTACTTCTATATCTCATAAGATTTGATCTTGGTTGAAGAAAGGCCTTCAAACATGGTGTTAAACAATATGAAGAGCTCTCCATCCTATTCCATAACACTCCTCATTCATTATCAGGAATCCCTTCATTTTTGTTGACCTATATCTGCTCTGCTTGCTGTCTCCAGCAGTCTTTGTAGCACTAGGAGTTATTTTCATATTTACAAAGAATTNCCTCGTGAGATTTGATCTTGGTTAAAGAAAGCCCTTCAAAGATGGTGTTAAACAATATGAAGAGCTCTCCATCCTATTCCATAACACTCCTCATTCATTATCAGGAATCCCTTCATTTTTGTTGACCTATATCTGCTCTGCTTGCTGTCTCCAGCAGTCTTTGTAGCACTAGGAGTTATTTTCATATTTACAAAGAATTTGGGGATATTATTTCTGTCTAGTAATGTGGACAGATGGGAAACAATGAGATACATAAACTTTAGCCCAACAGGCCCTTCGGGTAATAACACTGACAAACCAGTAAGGAAAATACTTTGTAATAGCCTTCCAAACGTAACAGCCCACGACTAGCTCTAGGAAACAGAGCATTTTGTTTCAATACTCCCTTTAAAGCCTGCATAAAAATTCAGAAACATTGATCTACATTTAAGGACTCTACAGAGACTATTTGAGAGAAAGAATGGCCTGGGTATCTGTTCAGGCTCAAAGTGATTCTGATTTTAGCAGCAAATGAATCTCTTGACAGACAGCTATGTTTAAAAGGTTTAAGGAAGGACAAGCGGGTTTTTTGTTTTTTGATACAAGAATTTGGACTTTGTACTGAACAAAGTTTTCAGAGAAAATCGCTTGGCACCTTTTCACAGCAAGACATCAAGTCTCCAATTTCTATGTTTACACTCCTGTTTAAGGGATTCACTCTAAATTACTACTTTCCCTTCCTACATGTAACTGAGCCTTTTGGTAACCAAAAAATGAAAAAGAACGTTATTCATCTTTATACTATACTGGCTAGAAAAGGGTATGAACAATCAGTATTCAAAAATCTGAGTTCTATTTGACACTGAAATTACAAGAGCAGCAAAAGAAGTGAGAAACTTCAGTTCATTCTGCTCACCCTATATGCACAATGGTGTATATACATTGCAGTGCTTTGAACAGGGTTGTGCTCCATGTAAGTTGAATATGAGGGCACCTACACGACAGAGATATGAACATGTTCATTTTCTTAGATTTTTTATGTTGTCGGAGAAGACTGCTAAGTAAAGGAATCAGAAAAATATTTAGCAGGAAGACACAGGCTACTCTTCAACAAAAAGGTAGATCTACTGCCACAAATTCACAAAGAATAAGAGGTCACTTATCATACTTTGCACTTTGAAAGGACTTAGGCACATGACCAAATTTCTCCAGGAATAACAGTGTACATCAGCTGATCTCTGCTAAAATTAGCATCCTTCAACCCATTATGCTCAGCAAAGCTAGCAAAGCTGAGCCAAATATACCTAAATGTTTCCACAGTGCATGTGATTTTGATAAACAAATTAGTTAGGAAATAAACAAGTTATATCCATATATTATACAAAATTCAGACGCAGAAAGGAATAACCACACTAACTAAGAAAGGATTTTTTTGCAGACTGTTGCAAACGGAAGCTATTTCCATTTTCACAGCTGCTGTCTATGATCTCATAGAAATCATACTTCTCCACAGAGATTATTGGAATATTGTCTCGGTTAAATGGACAGATATGAGAAGGTAAATACTTTGGAAAAAAACAAATCAGAAACCAACAAAAGAAACTAAATAGTTAAAGAAATACATGTTCTACCCATTGCAAATACGCACGCTACCCATTGCAAATACACAGTGATAAACTCCCACATTTGTGCTCATTCTTCTAACTCTAGCACCCACTAGTTACTCATTCCAGGGATGACAGGTGGGAAGGAAAACAGGCAATTATTTGTACAACTTGTTTAAAGCATGCACTCCTACAAACTCCTGTCTTTGGTTTACAAGTTAAATAGGCAGAGTCAGTGCCAGCCTGTCAGTGAACGCAGTTCTAGCCTAGAGGGGATTCACCCCAAGGTGAAGGAGGGATATCTGTGTTCTTTGCCCACTTGCTGTGTTTCCCCTAATAACGGCATTTTTGAAGGAGGGCCAAACTACAGTGAGGGATCATGTATCCCAGATGGTAGCTCCTTGTCATTATTTCTAGTTAACATTTGAAGAGAAATGTGCCAAATGTAGCCCATGTGGAAATAGAGTAAGGGTCTCAGTTTTGTTTGGTCTCTGGTCCAAAGCCTTCCTGTAATCAAGACACTGAGCTGTGAATTAAATAGGCAAAAAAAACCTTTGAGGAGATGATGAGTTCCTCATAGACTCATAAGCCCTGATAACATAAATTACTGAAGTATTGTTGCTCTGGACTTGTGCTTTCAAATTTTTTTCCCAAGTGAGCTGGCCAGCAGCGTCTGGCAAAGGACTGCTTAACGTGTCTGACAGCGGCTTCCGTGTCTGGACTAGGACTCTGGGCTCCTAACGTCAGTCATGTCTCAGACCCTGAAAAAAGAGCTTCTCACTTTATAGGAAACTCAGTCCAGTCATATAGTGAAGGTTTGTTGAGAAAAGTGGAGATTTATGTCACCATTGCTATATCTTAAATAAAATGAGGTATTTCATCCTCTGCTTATAAATATAGAGAAAATTAAAAGACAAGTACGCACTACATAGACATGGCAAATTTGACTGAAAATACATAGATCCCTGCAATAGCTACTAGTGCAGTCTCCTTACCTTCTGCTGTGGTCCTGTGGTGTGGCTATGTTAATCACTCAGCAATGATTATGATGATACATTAATTCAGTTTGTTAAAAAGCCTGCAAAAGAAAATTATTTAAAGAAAGTAAGACAAAAGCTAAACTCAACAGGAGTTGGCAAGTCTGACAGGAAATTACACAGGTCCGGTTGCACACTGGAAATACTCAAAGAATAAGGTGGATGGGCCACTTTTCTGAAAAAAAACTTGGTAATTGGATATTTCTGCAGTGTTTATCTAATTAAAGCCAGCCTGACAGGCCAAGAAAAACGATTGCTTTTCGTATGCAGTATTAATACTCTTTAGCAGCTGCAGCATCTCAGATTGCTTCATATCTGTCATTACTTGAAGGTTGTGGTTTAGCACTGAAGCACCTGCAGTGTACTAAATGCATCCCAAATAGTAACTGTCTTGTACAGTAGAGTATGTGAGTAAATTGTGTCAAATGATTGGAATTATCTAGTCTTCTGTCTGTATCCTGTATTAAACTGCGTTAGACTTGTGAGTTTGAAAAGTCACACTGGTAGCTTGCCAGGCCTCAAGAATTCATTGGGGTTTTAAAGCTCCTAATGATCTTAGCAGATAACACTGCCAAATATTTGTACAAGTGACTTTGGTTTGTTGCTCTTCAAATGAGAAGATAATCAGAAAAGAGATTCTCCTAGGCTTTTTAAAGTGTTTTTTTTTTTTTTTTGCTAAAATTAACTATCAAGTACAACTACATTACTCTTTTAAACCATTATTTTTGAAGGAGAACATACTGCAATCATAAAAAAGAAAATCTGATTCAGTACTTCTAAATTTGTGGAAATGGAGTAAATTCATATCCTTGTTCAACCTTCATATCCTCCGCACTACATTGGAGAACAGTGGTTCACCAGACATCTATTTGCAGTGCTAGAAACAGCAACTTTAACTCACTGTTTTGTATTAGCATAAATGGCATTTCCTAGTAAACAGACTGTATTATGCCCGGCACTACTGTGGTATGTAATGAAAAATATTCAAGTGGCAAGACAAAGACATCAGTCTTCCATTGTTTAATCTGAACATTAGATACCAAGATATTTACACTTTTTTTTACACTTCTAAAATAGAAATTAGATAAAAAACTGAACTGATACTCTGATAGAATTACAGTCTAGCTTCTTAATTCTTGCTTATTACATAATATATAAAGAGTCTGCTATATATAAAACAAGACTGGAATAGTATAGCTGAAGTACTTCAGACATTTGCATATTTGTAGTCACTAGTTGATTTCACTTCAAGGAGACGGCTCATCCTTAAGGAGGTTAAGCCACTGGGTATGTCTTCAAGACCTTGTAAAGATTTTCTCCAAGTTGACTCTTCTACCTTTATGTCAGTGTGTTTTACATATTTATAGAACCATAGAATCATAACATGGTTTAAGTTGAAAGAGACCTTAAAGATCATCTAGTTCCAACCCCCTTGCCATGGGCAGGGACACCTTCCACTAGACCAGGTTGCTCAAAGCCCCATCCAACCTGGCCTTGAACGCTGCCAGGGAGGGGGCATTAGCAACTTCTCTGGGCAACCTGTTCCAGTCTCTCATCACTCTCATCATGAAGAATGTCTCCCTAATATCTAATCTAAAGCTACCCTCTTTCAGTTTAAAACCTTTACCCCTCATCCTATCACTGTATGCCTTGTAAAAAGTTCCTCTCCAGCTCTCTTGTAGGCCCCCTTCAGGTACTACAAGGCTGCTATGAAGTCTTCCCAGAACCTTCTCTTCTCCCCAACTCTCTCAGCCTGTCTTCGTAGGAGAGGTTCTCCAGCCCCATCATCATCTTCATGGCCCTCCTCCGGACTCGCTTCAACAGGTTCACGCCTTTCTTATGTTGGGAGCCCCAGAGCTGGACGCATTATTCCATATGGGGTCTCATGAGAGTGGAGTAGAGGGGCAGAATCACCTCTCTCGACTTGCTGGACACACTTTTTTTGATGCAGCCCAGGATATGACTGGCAAATGGTCACATTTAAATACTCCTATGCCTTTTCAGCTCAGCTTGAGCAAATGCTTCTTAATGAGATATTTAAACCTTTGTGAACTCTATTCACAGAAATAATTGCTCTGCATCTGTTTGACATCCACTGCAAAGCACGGGTCTAGCCCCAATTTCAGAGGACGTTTGGCTGCGCTGGGATTGCAACACCAGGCCCTGGAAGAGGTACAGTAAGATGAGGTGCTGAGGACAGCGTGATCTTGTTTGTTTTGTAGTTGTATTTTAGCTACTTTGTACTAACAATAAATCAAAACTTGTGAAGCTTGGCAGGCTGGCTCAACTGTAGGGTACAAACACAGTTTTCTGCTAGCAACCTCACAGCTTTGAATATTAATGCTCAATATGGAGGCTATACTTGACTTTTCCTGCTCTCGTTAAAGTCAGATTGTGATTTCCTGCAGTGAATGTTACTGAGTATTCACACCCTAGAATTATACCTCTTTCTCCAGCATTCTTTCCCATAAGTAAATGAAGGGGAATAGTTTGGTTCCTAAGTAGCTCTTTTCACACTCGTGGTACTCAGATGTATTTTACCAAGTATGGGTTAAATAGTGAAGGGGCATCAAGTGTATGGAAAAATAAAGCAGTCATTATGCTTTCGGCAAAGGCTGGACAATATCCAAAGACATAGGCTTATTTTAGAGAAAGAGGATGTTGGCTAGAATCCTGCAGTTACTTGGTGGCCAGATAAGGAAAAAGAACAAATCGAGAAATCAGATCAAATTCTCTCAGGGAGACAGGGAAGAGTATTACTCATAGCACTTCATTGGCATTGACTTCCTATAGTTTTATCATTTATTATATTTCAGGTCTTCCGGTCACTGGAAGGTTTGTTTTTTTTTTTAATCAGTCCTTTAGCACTTTCACTGATATGAATGGGTGAAATCTTACTTACCAATAAAAGAAGGTTCCCTACTCATTCTGCTTCATATGGTTGTTCCCTCTGCACAGAAATCCTTTTTGTTTAAAAAGTTCAATACTTGTCACTGTGAATGGAAAGTCCTTGTGCGGATTTTGGCTGGGATATAGTTAATTTCTTCATAGTAGCTAGTATGGGACTATGTTTTGGATTTGTGCTGAAAACAGTAATATGACACGGGGATGGTTTAGTTATTGCTGAGCAGTGCTTACACAGAGCCAAGGCCTTTTCTGCTTCTCACCCCACCCCACCAGTGAGGGGGCTGGGTATGCACAAGAAGTTGGGAGGGGTCACAGTTGGGACAGCTGACCCCAACTGACCACAGGGATATCCCACACCATATGGTATTGTGCTCAGCATATAAAGCTGGGGGAAAAAGGAAGGGAGAATGTTTGAAGTGATGACACGTATCTTTCCAAGTAACTGTTACATGTGATGGAGCCCTGCTTTCCTGGGGATGGCTGAACACCTGCCTGCCTAACAGGAAGTAATGAATGAATTTCTTGTTTTGCTTTGCCGGCGTGGGTGCCTTTTGCTTAACTTATGAAACTGTCTTTATCTCAACTCACAAATTTTCTCACTTTTACTCTTTCATTTCTCTCACCCATCCCCTTGTGGGGGGTGTGAGCGAGCAGCCCTGTGGTGCTTAGTTGCCATCTGAGATTAAACCACAACAGTCCTTTTTGTGGTCTCACGTTGGGCATCATGACTCATATGGGTCATAGTTTTAAGGCTGGGCTGCCTATTAAATGGATGACAGATGCTCTCTGTTAACTCTTTCCCTCCCCAGAAAGGGAAGGGAAAGAGAAAGGGAGAGAGACTTATGAATTGGAAAAATTAAAACAGTTTTAATTAATTTTTTTAAAAGCATAACAATAATAGGAAAAATAATTGAATATATACAAATATATGCAAAACCAATACTGAGCTCCCCCGATGATGATTACATCACCCTGGATGCTGCAGGGCAGATCCTGGGAAAGTGCCAGACTGGACTCAGCAGCTCACAGGAACTGGATTCAGGAATGCATGGATCAGGATCGACGGCAGAAGAAACAGAAGGCGTCCTCCTTGGGCACCGGCCATAGAAGAAGAGCTTGACTCTTGTGATCCCCCATACTGAGTATGATGCATATGGGATGAAAAACTGCATTTGGTCAATTTTGGGTCACCTGTCTGGCCCAGCTCCTCCCTGCAGGAGGGTCGCAATAAGATGTCATGCACACATTTTGCAGTATACAATAGCCATGCAGGAACAGTGTTGTACATATAAAAATAAAGAGGTGTTGAAAGCTAGGTATACATATATGTACTTGATATGTTATGAGATAAAACTAAATAGCTTACTTTTGCCAGTGCTAATCAGCAACCCCAGCCAGTGGAGGAATTTTCCAGGTGGTCTGAGAAAATCTCAGTGCTTCTGTTTCATTCTTCCTTTCCCTTACCCTGGGAGTCTGGGAATCAAAATCATAGAAACTGAAGTTAATAAAAATTGCATTATCAATCAAAATATGCACTATATATCATCAGTAGCAAAGTTTCCTATGAAACTCAGTAGCATACACGACCAATCATCTGAGTGTGTTAAAACCATTTTTCAACAACAAAAATAGCCAAATACATCACTCTCCTTTTTTTTCCCCCTATGCCCCCTACTGAAGAAAACGCAAAACATTGCTGAAGTGCCACACAAACGCAAGAGAAGTACTCTCAACCTTCAAGCACAGGGACAGTCTACTTGCCTGTTATTACATTGTTTAAATACTGTAGCCAAAAATGTAGTAGTCATAGGATGCCAAAACTGAACTCTAAAGTTATCTATGTTTCTAAGAAGAACACATTTTGAACACTGAGATCTAGTGAGATAAACTTAAAACATTCACATTGGAAACTTTCGAAAAGGTTTAGTTCCAGCTCAGCAATTAGGTGTATACTTTCAAGGACAAGTGAAGACCAGAAAACTGGTGGTAGTGATCCAAGTTCCTTTAATATTTTTAAGTTTCAGACACCTAATTATTCAGATAGTGAAGACAGGACAAATTATGCAGGAGGAATGATGCCCTCTGCCATCCTAGACACTAGCTGGCAGCAAAGGAATAAGTGAATCGACTCTTCAGGATATTCTCAGGAAAAAATTATACTGTCCTATTTATTGATCTACTGTTGCAGTGCAGCTCTCTACAAAAATCTCAGCAGTTGAAAGACAGAGTCCAGAAAAAGAACCAAGAAGAGACTCTCAAGACAAGAAGACAGAAAGCGGGCAGTGCAAAGACAGTGGCACGTTTCTTTCCACAGTATTACTGAGAAGATGATTTTGACTCTTAGAATAACTTGAATATAAAAGATAATGGAATCAGAATACCAAAGCATTTTTCAGCAAGTGCCAGTAAAGAGACAATGAACTCAATTATACTGATACCAGATGAAAAAATGGGCATTTATAACAACAATTACAGTGGAAAAGATAAAATTAGAGAAGTATATCAAGTTAGTTACAAATGGGAAGATGGGTTACATCTAGAGAGAAATGAAATGAGCTACAGTCATTAACGAAAGAGGATACAATGGCATGTACAAATTCTGTGGTCAGACTTGTTTTATGTGGTGGATATTAGGTTTGCTAGAAAATAGGTAAACTCCTGGCAAAATAAGCTGGACAACTGTTCATTGAAAATAATGTTTTCCAGGCTGATAAACAAAAAATTCCACAAATCTTGAAGTGAAAATAAGATTAATAATTTCCACAAAGGGAAAAATAGTAATAAACCATGTAACATTTCAAAAGACATTAAAACCAGAAGATATTCTAAAGACAAGAGAGGTAACAAAGAGAGAGAAATATTATTCTTTTCATCATATATTGAATGGATTTAGATCTTGGTCTTAATATTAGTCTGAGGCTAATGAGTCAGAAGCTTGAGTATCACAGAAACTGCCCCATTGTAATGTTACATAGAATTGTGATTTGCATGCATTGTAACTGATTCATACCAGTAATTCAGACTTTAGATTAAATATTTTTAATTTTCCAGGTACATAAGTATTTTTTGAAAGCTCAATATTCTAGAGAATTAAATTTCTGCCAAGACAAAATTGCTGCACCTTGTAAAACACTGTTAGCAACTGAGAATTTAAATAACAGTGAATGTGTGAAACATAAGTCTATTGTTGAGGTATCTTCTACTGAATTGCCTTTTTTTTATTGATTGTTTTTATTGCACATAGATTGCCAAAAAATTACAATATTTGAACTCAGAAAAAAAAAAATCTGCAGTGTTGCTGTATTAAAATATCCCACTTTACTCACTAATATAAAGAAAGGCTACCATAGGAAAAAGAAATGTCACAGAGAGTGACACGGAGTAACATCTTTGGAATATATTNCATGAGAGTGGAGTAGAGGGGCAGAATCACCTCTCTCGACTTGCTGGACACACTTTTTTTGATGCAGCCCAGGATATGACTGGCAAATGGTCACATTTAAATACTCCTATGCCTTTTCAGCTCAGCTTGAGCAAATGCTTCTTAATGAGATATTTAAACCTTTGTGAACTCTATTCACAGAAATAATTGCTCTGCATCTGTTTGACATCCACTGCAAAGCACGGGTCTAGCCCCAATTTCAGAGGACGTTTGGCTGCGCTGGGATTGCAACACCAGGCCCTGGAAGAGGTACAGTAAGATGAGGTGCTGAGGACAGCGTGATCTTGTTTGTTTTGTAGTTGTATTTTAGCTACTTTGTACTAACAATAAATCAAAACTTGTGAAGCTTGGCAGGCTGGCTCAACTGTAGGGTACAAACACAGTTTTCTGCTAGCAACCTCACAGCTTTGAATATTAATGCTCAATATGGAGGCTATACTTGACTTTTCCTGCTCTCGTTAAAGTCAGATTGTGATTTCCTGCAGTGAATGTTACTGAGTATTCACACCCTAGAATTATACCTCTTTCTCCAGCATTCTTTCCCATAAGTAAATGAAGGGGAATAGTTTGGTTCCTAAGTAGCTCTTTTCACACTCGTGGTACTCAGATGTATTTTACCAAGTATGGGTTAAATAGTGAAGGGGCATCAAGTGTATGGAAAAATAAAGCAGTCATTATGCTTTCGGCAAAGGCTGGACAATATCCAAAGACATAGGCTTATTTTAGAGAAAGAGGATGTTGGCTAGAATCCTGCAGTTACTTGGTGGCCAGATAAGGAAAAAGAACAAATCGAGAAATCAGATCAAATTCTCTCAGGGAGACAGGGAAGAGTATTACTCATAGCACTTCATTGGCATTGACTTCCTATAGTTTTATCATTTATTATATTTCAGGTCTTCCGGTCACTGGAAGGTTTGTTTTTTTTTTTAATCAGTCCTTTAGCACTTTCACTGATATGAATGGGTGAAATCTTACTTACCAATAAAAGAAGGTTCCCTACTCATTCTGCTTCATATGGTTGTTCCCTCTGCACAGAAATCCTTTTTGTTTAAAAAGTTCAATACTTGTCACTGTGAATGGAAAGTCCTTGTGCGGATTTTGGCTGGGATATAGTTAATTTCTTCATAGTAGCTAGTATGGGACTATGTTTTGGATTTGTGCTGAAAACAGTAATATGACACGGGGATGGTTTAGTTATTGCTGAGCAGTGCTTACACAGAGCCAAGGCCTTTTCTGCTTCTCACCCCACCCCACCAGTGAGGGGGCTGGGTATGCACAAGAAGTTGGGAGGGGTCACAGTTGGGACAGCTGACCCCAACTGACCACAGGGATATCCCACACCATATGGTATTGTGCTCAGCATATAAAGCTGGGGGAAAAAGGAAGGGAGAATGTTTGAAGTGATGACACGTATCTTTCCAAGTAACTGTTACATGTGATGGAGCCCTGCTTTCCTGGGGATGGCTGAACACCTGCCTGCCTAACAGGAAGTAATGAATGAATTTCTTGTTTTGCTTTGCCGGCGTGGGTGCCTTTTGCTTAACTTATGAAACTGTCTTTATCTCAACTCACAAATTTTCTCACTTTTACTCTTTCATTTCTCTCACCCATCCCCTTGTGGGGGGTGTGAGCGAGCAGCCCTGTGGTGCTTAGTTGCCATCTGAGATTAAACCACAACAGTCCTTTTTGTGGTCTCACGTTGGGCATCATGACTCATATGGGTCATAGTTTTAAGGCTGGGCTGCCTATTAAATGGATGACAGATGCTCTCTGTTAACTCTTTCCCTCCCCAGAAAGGGAAGGGAAAGAGAAAGGGAGAGAGACTTATGAATTGGAAAAATTAAAACAGTTTTAATTAATTTTTTTAAAAGCATAACAATAATAGGAAAAATAATTGAATATATACAAATATATGCAAAACCAATACTGAGCTCCCCCGATGATGATTACATCACCCTGGATGCTGCAGGGCAGATCCTGGGAAAGTGCCAGACTGGACTCAGCAGCTCACAGGAACTGGATTCAGGAATGCATGGATCAGGATCGACGGCAGAAGAAACAGAAGGCGTCCTCCTTGGGCACCGGCCATAGAAGAAGAGCTTGACTCTTGTGATCCCCCATACTGAGTATGATGCATATGGGATGAAAAACTGCATTTGGTCAATTTTGGGTCACCTGTCTGGCCCAGCTCCTCCCTGCAGGAGGGTCGCAATAAGATGTCATGCACACATTTTGCAGTATACAATAGCCATGCAGGAACAGTGTTGTACATATAAAAATAAAGAGGTGTTGAAAGCTAGGTATACATATATGTACTTGATATGTTATGAGATAAAACTAAATAGCTTACTTTTGCCAGTGCTAATCAGCAACCCCAGCCAGTGGAGGAATTTTCCAGGTGGTCTGAGAAAATCTCAGTGCTTCTGTTTCATTCTTCCTTTCCCTTACCCTGGGAGTCTGGGAATCAAAATCATAGAAACTGAAGTTAATAAAAATTGCATTATCAATCAAAATATGCACTATATATCATCAGTAGCAAAGTTTCCTATGAAACTCAGTAGCATACACGACCAATCATCTGAGTGTGTTAAAACCATTTTTCAACAACAAAAATAGCCAAATACATCACTCTCCTTTTTTTTCCCCCTATGCCCCCTACTGAAGAAAACGCAAAACATTGCTGAAGTGCCACACAAACGCAAGAGAAGTACTCTCAACCTTCAAGCACAGGGACAGTCTACTTGCCTGTTATTACATTGTTTAAATACTGTAGCCAAAAATGTAGTAGTCATAGGATGCCAAAACTGAACTCTAAAGTTATCTATGTTTCTAAGAAGAACACATTTTGAACACTGAGATCTAGTGAGATAAACTTAAAACATTCACATTGGAAACTTTCGAAAAGGTTTAGTTCCAGCTCAGCAATTAGGTGTATACTTTCAAGGACAAGTGAAGACCAGAAAACTGGTGGTAGTGATCCAAGTTCCTTTAATATTTTTAAGTTTCAGACACCTAATTATTCAGATAGTGAAGACAGGACAAATTATGCAGGAGGAATGATGCCCTCTGCCATCCTAGACACTAGCTGGCAGCAAAGGAATAAGTGAATCGACTCTTCAGGATATTCTCAGGAAAAAATTATACTGTCCTATTTATTGATCTACTGTTGCAGTGCAGCTCTCTACAAAAATCTCAGCAGTTGAAAGACAGAGTCCAGAAAAAGAACCAAGAAGAGACTCTCAAGACAAGAAGACAGAAAGCGGGCAGTGCAAAGACAGTGGCACATTTCTTTCCACAGTATTACTGAGAAGATGATTTTGACTCTTAGAATAACTTGAATATAAAAGATAATGGAATCAGAATACCAAAGCATTTTTCAGCAAGTGCCAGTAAAGAGACAATGAACTCAATTATACTGATACCAGATGAAAAAATGGGCATTTATAACAACAATTACAGTGGAAAAGATAAAATTAGAGAAGTATATCAAGTTAGTTACAAATGGGAAGATGGGTTACATCTAGAGAGAAATGAAATGAGCTACAGTCATTAACGAAAGAGGATACAATGGCATGTACAAATTCTGTGGTCAGACTTGTTTTACGTGGTGGATATTAGGTTTGCTAGAAAATAGGTAAACTCCTGGCAAAATAAGCTGGACAACTGTTCATTGAAAATAATGTTTTCCAGGCTGATAAACAAAAAATTCCACAAATCTTGAAGTGAAAATAAGATTAATAATTTCCACAAAGGGAAAAATAGTAATAAACCATGTAACATTTCAAAAGACATTAAAACCAGAAGATATTCTAAAGACAAGAGAGGTAACAAAGAGAGAGAAATATTATTCTTTTCATCATATATTGAATGGATTTAGATCTTGGTCTTAATATTAGTCTGAGGCTAATGAGTCAGAAGCTTGAGTATCACAGAAACTGCCCCATTGTAATGTTACATAGAATTGTGATTTGCATGCATTGTAACTGATTCATACCAGTAATTCAGACTTTAGATTAAATATTTTTAATTTTCCAGGTACATAAGTATTTTTTGAAAGCTCAATATTCTAGAGAATTAAATTTCTGCCAAGACAAAATTGCTGCACCTTGTAAAACACTGTTAGCAACTGAGAATTTAAATAACAGTGAATGTGTGAAACATAAGTCTATTGTTGAGGTATCTTCTACTGAATTGCCTTTTTTTTATTGATTGTTTTTATTGCACATAGATTGCCAAAAAATTACAATATTTGAACTCAGAAAAAAAAAAATCTGCAGTGTTGCTGTATTAAAATATCCCACTTTACTCACTAATATAAAGAAAGGCTACCATAGGAAAAAGAAATGTCACAGAGAGTGACACGGAGTAACATCTTTGGAATATATTAAATAAATCAACATTGCATTAAAGGTCCAGAAAATTATGCAAAAAAAGAGTAAACGTTAGTTAACCTCTAATGTACAGTTCACAAATAAAGATAAATTCAAAGGAGAGTATTAGCTGAAGTCGTGGTCAGGTGTTCCCTGTGCCTCCTGACTAGAATCCAAAGCAAGGCATGGGATGTTACAATTAGGGAAAGAGATCTTGCCTTCTCACCTTACATACTGTTATCTATCATTACATACAAACACAAAAATGCCACCGTGCGGCCTTAAATAAGCCTTTTACTACAAAAGCTGCTTAGTTGCCAGCGGAAGTCAAGATGTAGTATCAGTCCTAACGATGTTGCAAATGCCCCTTACGCACTGGTCAAAATGCCATCTTGATCACCAAACAAGCTTTCGCATTATCTGCTTTAAAGTTCCTGCAAACTAAGCCTTTTGCTGTGGTACTTCCTAAACACTTCCAAAACGTCATGCTCACAAATGTTCTGAATAAACTCTTGCAAAGATGTAAAGCAGTGCAAGGCCTGACAGGGAACAAAAAGCACCCAAATAGTAACTACAGGGTTTTTAAAGCTCTGGTGGTCTAGACAAAAAGTTGCTGCTGCTCTGACATGACTGCAGACCTGAAGAGCTTGATGATCAAAATGACAAGTCATTCTCTGGGAAATCTCAATTAAGTGGCTTCTGGTGTTCAGCAAATTCTTCTTAAATGTATTTTCCTTCACAGAAATGGACAACCAGTAATGTAACATTGTTTTAACCTTGTGGGAAAATGTCAGGCTTCATTAGTGGTTTTATGAAGATTTACGTCTTCAGTTAATGACACCATCTGCTTAAGTATATTTTTCCCAAATCATCATTAAAAAAGCACTGGTTAAAAGGTTAGGTAGTTAAAGGTGGCTTAAACTGTTTTCATTCTAATTAACTGATGTCCGTCTTATTACTTTCACTTTTTGTATAAATGTTTTCTAGGTTTCTCCATTTGTCTCAAATGTCAACTTTCTAGAGGAGTATCAGCAAACTTGTCAGATATGGTTATAGAGTAAAAGCAAACTGCCTTCTCAATATTTTTTGCTGTGCACTAGAAATATTGCAGTCCATTTTAAAACTTCAATTTTAAGGCAATATTTTCAGTTCCTGGTTTGGGCTTGGAAATTTAGTTAGACTCTTTAAAATTATTACGTTAGATGAGACTGAAAACAAATTATGTAAGTTCAAACAAAATTATCCAAATCTGATGTAAGTTGCAAGTAACAAAGTATTGCTGCAATTTGAAGGGTTAGGGTTTAATGTCTTGTTTAATTTCATGCTCTGACTGGTTGGTTCTCAGATAATAAAACCATGACTGATGCAGAGAAGGGGAAAGAAAATTTTTCACTCCTTTATCTTGCTCAAGGGAAAGAGGGCATCAAATAAACTAGCAGATACGAAAGAAACTAAAGAAAGTATATCCATACACAATGCACAGAAGACTTGCGGAAATCCTTGCCACAAAACCTTTCCAGTGCTAAAGAATTCAAGCACAGGTTGGATGGTTTCACAGAAGAGGGTCCATGGCTTTTTGTGTACAGGATGGCATATCCTGCTTCTGATTGATACCAGGAATCCCTGGGTTTCATCTCACTGGTTATTGGGAACGCGTTCAGGGAGTATCACTACATCCTTGCACCAATTCGTTATTTTTTCCTGTGCCATTTGCATTGACAGAAGTGTTGTTTATCTGGGGCTTTGGTACAGCCTGCAGTGGACATCTTACATTCTCAGAAAATACATTCACGTACTTTTGCAGGTAAAAAGTAACAGAGTTCTTCCTATATTGAAAGGCAGAGGCCTGGTCTAAATTTGCACAGGTTAACTAGAGTCAGGGTCTTGAACTCAACATTTAGCTGATTAAATTGCAGCCTTGTCTATTAACTATTTACTTACTCAGAGAAAGCATTCCTGTAACAGCCTGTTAAAAGCAATCAGGATTTTTAAGAAGCATTTTGTATTTATGCAAAAAGATGCAGTTTCCTGAAACGCATGTAGGTTACATGGCCAGCGACTAAAGGTTGCATTTCAGAATAGAAATAATCTTCACCAAAACATGCTTTTAGGTGATCTGCTATAAAATAGTGTTTCTGGAATAGGTTTATGCTAGATAGTGCCCATTCAATCTATTCTGCAGCTTTTTGAACTCAGATGTTACTGCAATTAGGCATGTTGTCATCTAATTCAGGTTAGATGTATTGCTAACCTGACTTCCATTATCCACTGCAACACTCAGGACTCATTTTCAGATTTGACATGGTAACACAGGACCTAGATAACAGCACTTCTCTAGGATGAGGTGCAATAGTGCTAGTGGTCTGTAAGCCAAAATATCAGTTCTGCTCTGGCATCTTTTTTTTAATCACTACGAGGTGATAGAAAAGTTATTTGGAGTCCCTGTGTTCCCCCTGTCTTAGAGGTTAATATTTATGGCACTGTTGGTTATAATGTCAATTAGGCATCTTTAATTATTGAGAAGACACAACCCCGAAAAGAGTTATTATCACTACTGACTCTTTGGAGTTTAAGGTAGCAGCATAGAATCATATTCTAGAAGACAGAATTTCCTCTCCATATTCCCAGTCTTCTAACAGGGGGTAGGTCATTTCAGGGCACACAAACAATTGCAGACTAACACTTTCTTTTGCTACCAGAACAAAAATCACAGGCAAGGCACGAAAAAGTAAAATGAAGATTTTAGGAGCTGTTGAAAGAACAGTTTGGGGTATATGGTTTGAATATTTACTATAACAGGATTTTTCAGGTTTATATAGGCAAAAGCTCTCTTAACATCACTCTACTCCGGGGACAAATGGGAAGTCATGAGTGATGAAGTGGTGACTGTGATTTTCAGCCAAAGCCTAAACAAAATTTTTTTACTACTTCTTTCAAAATTTCTGTGCACCACACATTGGTGGAGGGATGTAAAGGGGAAGAGAGAAAGATAGTATGATAACCTCTTGTCTTGCCCTTGTGCAAAATTACTAGTTACAGGCCAGACTCTTTTAGCCGTGATCTACCAAGTTTCTGTCTGTCTGGGCTACAGCACAACTACAATCCTGGGAAATGAGGATGATGCATGCACAGACCATCACTACACATAAAGAGTGAATCCAATACATCCCAAACATATTAAATTGTTTTGGGACATAATACAAAGTCAATGGGTAAATGTGTGATAGACTCATAGAATGGTATGAGTTGGAAAGGACCTGAAAGACCATCTAGTTCCAAGTCCCCTTACACGGACACCTTCCACTAGATCAGGTTGCTCAAAGCCCCATCCAACCTGGCCTTGAACCCTCCCAGGGAGGGGGCATCCACAACTTCTCTTTTCCAGTCTCTCATCACCCTCATTCTGCGGGTAGACAGACCTAAGATAACTAGAATTTGCTGCGCCATCTGAGATGAGGGTTACACTGGAGATGCTGACCAAGCTCTACAACCAAAACTGTACTCAAAACTGACTCAGCTTACAGCAAAACTGCTACTTACATAATGTCCTCCTATACATGTGAATATAGGCTGGATGAAGTGCCTTGGGATCAAAAGTTCCACTGTGACTAGATTAAAATATTTCTACCATATATGTTAATATCCTGAAAAAGCTGAACTGTTAGTTATCTCCAGAAAACCTATTAAATATAACAATACTAAGTGGTAGCGAATACCTTGAATTTGGACATCTTCAACATAACATTACCGAAGTTGTGTAGTAGCTAAATGTCAAGAAAGTGTGAAATTAAGTTTAGAGATGCCTCAATTAAGACTGAAGACTGTATCCAAAGTATTGGAAACTTTAAAGAGTATCTAGTTCAGTGTAGCTTCACATTGCAAAAAGTGCATTTTGTTTAATGTTTCATAGAACTTATAAAATTAGATGCACTGAAACATTTGTTTCTGTTGATCTCTCCCTTTTCTTTTTAATGATATGAAACAGCTAGCTAGTTCTCTAAGAGACAAAACTTGCTTGAGTTTCTGAACCTTAATGAAAAACCACCTTAACTTGATGTCTTCTGTTTTCACTACATATTTCAAAACTATAAAAAAATTAAAATAAAGTATATGAAAATACAATATATGTAATACCTTTTCAAGAAAAAATGAAAAAGAAATTTCCTTTCTTGATTTTTTTTATAGGAGATACTTTTCCTTGAAAAGGAACAGTTTCTACAAAGCATTCCTCCATGCTGTTCTGATTAGTGTGTCACTTTTAGAGCATATACATAGAGACAGTTTGTGAAAAGTATGCACATGAAAAAGATACTGGAAAAGGAAAACATGCTATGGTAAAATGGTCTTGTAAGATACTTTCATTATTACCAATAGGTAAACAGATACTTGGAATACAGGAGCTTGATAAGTGCTGAAGAAAATTAGAGTTTATTTATTATTTTGTTCAAAAATATATATTTTTTTGAAAACTTATGGAGACATCAGGTTAGCGACCCACGCGTATTATCTATATTATCAGTGAGACTGATGTGATAGCATACTCAGCTGTAAAAAAAGCTAGAGTGCACAGGAGTTTTCTTAAAGTGTGGTTTTCTTAGAATGCAAAGGCAATGCAATTTGAGCACTATTACAAGCAACAAACATTCTTTAAGACAAATGGTTATTATTTCTTAAGTCAACAGCTACTGTATATTTTTAAAAATACAACCGACATCTATAGAAAATTTCCAAAAGAATGCAACCACTATACTTCTTATTCAGTCATTAGGCAAATATATTATCCATGATTTTTCACTAACTGCAGTAAATTCTGAGCATCTGCAGTCTGCTCTAGGTAGGCTTTTGGGATCCAGATCCAAAAAAGTAATTCTGAGCTTTTATTATACAGTTCTTAGTATTGGATCTCAGATTTTGGATATGAAACTAAAAAAAATGGAAGACTGTAAAACAAAACCTAAGAAATATATTCAAATTCTACAACATAACAAAATTAAACCAGAAAGTATTTGTTTATAATATAAATAATTTTACTATTGTTCTCCATAAATTCTGCAGGAAATTAAAGCAAATAAAAAGCACCAACTCCCACAGTACAGGTATTTGCAGGAGCTAGGTATTTTTGCTATTAATGATAATTTGTTATTAGATAATTAGAACAGCTTAGAGATACTGAGCACGTAATAGGTTTCATCAGTTGTTTGAGAGAAAGAAAATGAGGAGAGCTAGAAGGAAAGAAACTAGTCAAATTTTGTAAAGTGTGGATAGTCCAGAGTAGGTACATTTCTCATCCAGTACTTTTATTTTTAAGAAAATTAATTTGTTTATTCAAAGAATTTTGTGTCAACCTGAGGCAGTAAATGCCAATAACAAGCAGCATTTGGTTATGTTATATGCTCATCTGTTATGGTGACTGCTATTCCTTAGGCAAACAGGGCCAATAAAAAATAGGCAGAAGAAACTGAAAATGATAGTCCTTGTGAAAAAAGCAGAAGTGGAGAGAGGAAGCCCAAGCAAGAGCAAGGAAACAAACACAATAGCAACAAAGAAGAAAAGAGCATGAAAATTATAACATGTAAGGAATGAAGCGGAGAGCTAGTGCAAGTCCCTATGTGAAGGTTAGTCTTCAAATGAGCATGGATTTGCTGTATTCTGTCCACAAATAATNCAATGGCAACAAAGAAGAAAAGAGCATGAAAATTATAACATGTAAGGAATGAAGCGGAGAGCTAGTGCAAGTCCCTATGTGAAGGTTAGTCTTCAAATGAGCATGGATTTGCTGTATTCTGTCCACAAATAATAACACTGGAAGTTATTCATACCAATAATGACAAATATAAGTCTTGTGTTCTTAAAAGTAACATTATCTCCTATTAAAAACCTGATGTGCAAGATGACAGCAAACACACAAAGCAAGGAGCACAAAATATTATTCATCCAAGAACTATAAACTACTGTGGGAGTCATTCCTTTATAGTGTCAATAACTCTCTACAAGCACAGTATATGAATCTTTATTTTCACTGGACAAAAAAAAAAGTCAACTTTCAAGATAAGTTTACAGTATAGCGGAAGACCAGAAACCGAGCCATAAAAATGAAGAAATACAACCTGGAATGGAATAAGAAAAGAGAAATTGCAAATTTCACAGAAAATGTGTTCAGTCTCTTATAACTTTAGAAGAGATACTGACTTTGCAAAAGTAAGTGGACAAGTTTGATTAAAAGATCTTAACTATATATGGAAGGAAATTTACTCCATGTGTTAGTTAATTCTGTTTAAAAAAATGAAAAATTCTCTTCATTCTTTCAAAGTTGTTCTGAGAAATTGTTCATTTGGTTACTGGAAACAGAAGGAGCTAAGATGCACATCATTATTCTTAATTTATGACTCGTGATTCCTTTAAATTCCAGCCTGGATTTTATTAAAAGAATCAGAAGCATTGAAGCCACACTGAGTCATCAGTTTTATGGGGAAAAGTGTAAATATTTGGAAGATGCTAGAGGACAGAAAATCCAAAACTAGAATTTTGCTTTCATTTGTGAAATAAAGAACTTCATTTCCAGATTTTTTTTTAAGAAATAATGGTTATTTTTACCCATTTATACTGATTAGAAGAAAAGCTGTACCATAGCTGCAGTACAATGTTGCTTTCATGTCAGATCTTTTCAGAATATATTTCTTGATTTGTTTTTCTTTAATCTCGTGGAGAAAGTTGCAATGTATTTCATTTGGACTTGAGTAGTTGTCTTCACTAGTATTACAGAAATATAAAAAAGGCATGCAAACATACATTGATCTGGATACAAATTAATGTCATAATAAAGCCATGCTTTACAGAGGTATCCAGTCTGTTTGAAGAATTAGGAAGCAGTATAGCCATTTAAATTTAATATAGTTCTTAATTTATTAGCATATGGTATATGGACACCTCTGCTTACTCTTCCATTCCCCTTCCTCTCCCCTGCCCATCCCCTTTCCTATCTGATTTACTTTTTCCTTTCCTTTTTAATTTTATTTTCTGAATCAATTGTCTTATTCCATCTCTCAAATATTTTTTAGGAAGAGGTGTCAGCCCATACTTTATTCCATAACTCAGAACAGTCCGCTCAAGATGTTGGAATCTACTTCTGTTCTCTCTTATATTCCTGTGGAATTATTTATCACATGGCAGTAGGATATCACTATCTACTTCTATTTTTGAAGATCTACACTTTGCAAAGGAAAAGTACAAGTTTTTTGGACTAAAAAAATGAGAAAAAGAGATTCAGAGAATGACCCTGTTTCACTGTATGTACTATGTATGTTTCACTATGTACTCACCTGGGAGGAAGCAAATGTGGTTTCCAATCCCTGGGCAAATCCTTATTCCACAGTTATTTATTAAACTGTCTTCACACTCATGAATTTAGCCGTAATATCTTCCTTCTCTCCAACAAATTCTTTTGAGAGGGTAATACAGTTTAAGTATCACTAGGGTTAGACTGTAAGACAAAGGAAGAGTTGAGGACCTATGTTTTGGATTTGGACTCCCTAAAATTCCATTTAACTGTTACACCAGACATCAACGGCATTTTATAGATTAAGGCTTTATACTTCTAGATCTCAAGTCATAAAATGGAGACACAAAACTTTCAATATCTCACAACATTTCTGAAAGACTTAATTCACTGACACTGACTGGAAACTGACTGAAAAAAATTGAATGAAAATTGTAGAAGTACAAATGTAGTTATCTTTGCAGGAGAACTGTGGACAGGATTTCACTTAAGCAGCCTTGTCAAGTTTGACCAAATAATACTCATTGCTTGCTAGGGTTGTCTACCTTATAGCTGAATGAAAGCAAGACTTACTTTTTTCCTCAATTTTTTTCTCCTATTTCAATGATCAACTTAAGTGGGCACTTTCTCATTTCACAAAGACAACAGATATTTTCTATTTTCTTTGGCAATCCAAATTAGCTTTAAACTGTTCCTTTTGTTTTTCTCTCATTAAGACAATAATCCTTCTCTGGATGAAGAAAAAGTGAAGTTTAGTCATCCTTTCTCACTTACATGGGAAAACCTATCCAAAACAGAAGTTACGTTCTTCTGAGCATTAACATCCAAGTGAAAAGGTAAAATTTCCTTAACACCAAGTTATTTACCCATAAAAACTGAGTTTACAAACTACACTTACCCACGTAATATAGTCACAGAACATCTAAGCTACCAGGAATAGTAAAAAAAAAATTAATTTAATGATAAAAACGCGCATTAAAGAAATGCACTACAGCCTTTGTCCCAGAAAAACCCCCAACAATTTGAGATAAAATATGATTAAACATCTAAGAAATCTTTAAAATAAATTACTAAAAGATTTTTTTTAATTGTCCTGAGGACTAAGGACCAAATAAACCTTTAGATACATTTGAAAGCTTGTACATATGCTCCTAGACGGAAACAGAGCTCAAGCAATTTTTAAAATCAGTAGCTTGATAGAGAGTATCTTATCTGTATGTAGGATGAAATCTCATGCAATTCTTGTTGAACAAATCTACATTTAAATAAGCAATGAAATTAGCAAAGTCAATTGATGAGATTTATAATTAAATCATCTTAATACATACCACAAGTAAAGCCACTTTTATCTTCCTTATCTTATAACCCTTCTTATCTACCTTGCTCAGAGAATGACATTTTAAAATAATTGAAATTTTTTGAAATCTAAAAGAGACAATATCTACAATACACTGTGACTTATTAAATGTAATTTACCCTTAGCTTATTTAATACATATTCTATAATGTATCTTATTGCCTTTGAGACAATTAATAGTAAAAGAAGATTTCAGGTTTTGCTGGCTACAAATCTGTCCATTTAACAGGAAGGTTCTTTCAAACAAGTTAAGTTTATTGTTTTGTATTTTTACACTACCTTACTGTGAAATATTGACACTGACTAAAATTTTGTATAGGTATTTTATGACCAGGAATGCTAAGATCCTAAGGAATGCTAAGCTTTCTTTAGATTAAAAAGCTTTAAAAAGTGTATGGTACAGATAGAGTATCATGAAGAAATGTCAGATTTCAGGAGATGATAATTGTGTTTACTTTAAGTCACTACGTATTCTAAGACAGCAGCCAGACTGATGGCTGAAAGTAATTAGCAGGAACCGAAGACAAAAGCAAACAAACATTTCCTCCCAGAGGAGCCTGAGAAAAGCAATTTTCCATAATCTACTTCACCTTCTATTTTCTGAGAGGTATAGATTTTGTTTTAGCAAAACCAGCAGGAGTTATTGTCAAAATTCAGAACACAGAAGTCTTTTTCATGAGATGTCCTTAAACATCCATATTTTATTTGTAAATTGAATTCATTGGACGAATAACTTATACATTGCACAGAGTAATCACAGCAAAAGAAAAATGACCCCTTGGATTTGGTGGCGGGTATGTTCTGCAAATGCAAATGGAAGCTAGAGGATAAGCATGTGGTGGGGTATTTAAAAATGTCAGACTGCTCTTATTGAGTTAGGATTTTTGTATTCCTTATAAAAATCAATCCAATCTTTCTAATACTTTCTGTATGATTGTACAACTGCTGTCTTTTATGTAATCTCAGTGCACGTTAGAGTTTAGCAGCGCAAACCACAGTCAGTAATTTTGCGTATTTAAAATTGTATTTTATTTTATTTTCGTCATTTGCTTTTGACTATTTCAACATTTCTAATAAATTTGTTTGAATTGCACTATGCATATTTGAGGAGAAATTTACTGGTTTAGAGTTATATGCAATAAGGTGGTCTCTGACCAGACTGCTTTCAAAAAATGGACTGGTTTTTGAACTGTGGGAAGAAGCAGAGTTTAGGAAGGATTCAGGATGTAATATGAAGAAGTGCACTGAAAAAGTCTTTAGGTGATATATCCCCCATAACATTATGCATCTGAACTTACCTGCGTTCTTGAGTAATCAGTCATAAAAGATAAACACCTTCAAAGACAAATCTTGCTGTCTATCTCAATATTGGGTTAAGATAGATAAACTAATGGATGCCTATCTTTAGATGACTCTCAGCCTTTATATGTATAAAGTAAGTAAGAAAACCACATGATCCCAAAAAATACTTGAGAAAAATCTGGAATGGAAAAATTAATCTTCCCAGTACCTTTACGATCATTAAATCATAGTATTTCTAGTTTAAAATGTCACTACAGAGGCAAGAAAAAATGGTTGACAAAAAAGGCAGAATAAATATATAGCCAGTGTATAAAACTGGACCCAAAATGTTGGTATGCTATCCTTTATTTACCAAGTAAATGCAATGGAAAATTAGTTTAAATGATATACGCATAGTTAATTTTATAGATAGTCTTTAAAAGTATAATATCGGTGATAAACTACCAGAACATATTAATTTATTAACATTCTGGAAACACTTATAAAGGTCTGTTGAGATATAGAAGTTTTTTAAATGCCAAATCTTTTTTTTTTTTTAGAGAGATCTTAAAAGGACTAACTCTGAAGAAATAAGAATTTATTAAGCATATCTGATGTATTTATTTGACTCAACTTTGAGCATTTAGCCATTTTAACTATTATCACCCATTTACAGTAGACCTTCAAGAAAACTAATCTCATTATTTTCTAAGCATAATCAAAAAGGAAAATTATGGAAATTGACAGACATTATCACAGAAATCTGAGAGAAGTACCAAACAAATTCTTTAAAATTGTTGTTTCTCAGTTACACAGAAGCTGAAAGTTGAATTATTCTAAACTTAATGAGAAGAAAGCAATAAATTGTACTCTGAACTTTTTCAAAGTTTTGTAATTGAGTGGGCTAATGTCGAAAGGGTATTTTTACTTTGGAATAAAGTCAGCTTTCTGTGCCCTGCCCTTGAAAAGGACAGTACAAGAATAAAAGTTACAGTTAAAATTAACCTTGACCATGGGCCAAATCTGATCTGCTGATACATGCATTAAAATCAACTGCAGTTGTCCAAATGCAGCTAAGAGAATAATTTGTTACTAAATGTACTCAAGCCTGAAATCCCTCCTTACATGAGTGTCATAGGCTGCATGCATGGCCTCAGGATCATATCCAGTAAGCCAAGGATACTGTAAGATTCTTGAGTATTTAAAGGCAAGACAAGCCTTGAAAAGATGAGCAGCATTACTCCCTTTTGTGGGAAAACATAAAAATGGAGCAAGTTATGCAGTTGTATCAGCCCCATACGACCTGAATTCCTAAAGCCAGAAACCACAGTTTTCAGTGGAAAGTCCACTCCCCCACATTTAGACTGTGATCCTTTTCTGACAGTCATCTTCCAGCTGTAACGTTGCATTGGTTGATCTTTTCTAGATTATGGTTTCATAGCTTTTGCTTATTTCAAGTTTTTTCTTCAAATTGGAGATAAAAATGTCTCATAGTCTATGCTGTCAATTATAAGTAAGAATGAGTATTACACTTTAAACTCATTAACAGCTACATTAAACAAAGGGTGCTCCTTTAGGGATCCATATATGGTATATTAATGTCCAAACAGGGGTAAACATAAGGTAAACTCATCTTATCAAAACTGGAATTCCAATCTCTCATAAGGATTTTCTGTTCTTTATTTGCACTCATTCCAGAACTTCGCTGAAGCTGGATTTAGGGAAGGAGAAGAAATGTGAGTGGAAGTTTACTAAAGGATTTAATAATGACTTTGAAAATTGGTCTTGTTTGTCTGTTTGAAACATATACATATAAATTAACAACCGTCAGAACAGACTGCCAAAGACCTGCTCATACTGAAAATATTTAACGTATTTAATGTTAGGATCCAGCAAAATTTGAACCCTAACTGCTGATGCTGAACACGATTTCCAGTGAGCTAGGTTGTGTATCATCTGTCAATCAACATCATGCCTTCTAACTGGTGATCTCAGCACAAGAAATGAACTGAATACAGATTGGTCTATGGGACAAACTTCACAAGATGTGCAGAGGCACAGCATCCCACTCTTTCTAATCTAATCACTGATCTTACAAATGCAGAACAAAAAACCACATTAGCTTCTGATTGATAAGATGATAAAATGTTGTCAACATACTGAATTTTGTAATGAAGAAGAGCAAAACAATTTTGCTCCTGCTCTGCTTATAAAGCAGCTTCCTATAGTGATGATGGTCATTGGATAGGTTTGGAAATGGCCTTTCCACATAGTTTTGTGCTTAAAAAATATCAAAGCTAAAAATTAAAAAAGCCTAACCACCTTCACCTCTTCCTCCTTCTTCCCAGGCTCAACTTCACTCTTTCACTTTCAGTCCCTCTACTTCATCCCACCTGAGCAGTGTAGGGGCAGAGGAATGGGGAATGAGGGTTGTGGTCAGTCCGTAACAGCTCCTTCCTCCTCAGACTTTCCCCCTGCTCCAGGGTGGGTTTTTTCCACAGGCTGCAGTCCTTCAGGATAAACCATTTCCAGCATGGATCCTCTGTGTGCTGCAATTTCTTTCAGGGAATATCCACCTACTCCAGCATGGGGTCCTCCATGGTCTGGAGGGGGATAATCTGCTTCACCATGGTCTTCGCCAGGGGCTACAGGAGAATCCCTGCTGGGACCTGCAGCACCTCATCCCCCTCACTGTTCTCTGGCTGTGCTGGGTGCAGGCCTGTTTCTCACACTGTTGGTCTGGTTTTGTTGTGGTGGTGGTGTGGGGTTTTTTGTTTGGTTTTTTTAGCCCCCTCAATCCTCTCTCTTTAGCCTCTGGAATTCTTGCCCTTTCTTAAAGGGTGACTGAGGGGCTCTGCTTTGCCCTGTAGTGGTTCCATTGGAACCAGCTGAAATTGGCTGCAACAGGCACAAAGGTATCTCCTCTGCTGCCCCTCCACTGACAACACCTTGCCACCTTCACCCAGTAAATACAGTTTTAGCTATTATTAATGAGTCTTTTCTGTGTTAATTAGCTAATTTGAACTATGACTACAATGACCCTTTGATGTATTTTGATTAGGCTGTTAAATAACAAAATAGGCTAACAATACATTTTCAGCTCCAACAATAATGTCTGTTCCTTTGGGTTCACGACAAGATTTTGAGTTTAGCACAACTAAGGGGGGAAAAAAAAAGAAAGGCTTTGCCTCATGTTATGTTAAAAGAACTTGAATACAAAGATCATAATATGTAACCAGTATTAGATGGAACTCAAATTAATTAGGTTAATTTAGATTAAATTGTTAACTAGATTAATTAACTGAACAGTTACATTGATAATAGCTTAAAATTAGTATGATATTGAGATGATGTTCTACTAAGGGTGTGGTGCCTTAGCATGAAAGGTACTTTTGTACAGGCAAATAGTCCTTGTTAGGTCCACAAGCACTTCACAAGTTGGTCGTCTTGTTTAAGAAAGCACCTTATCTTTGATAAAATACATCTAAGTCAATGAGGGTATGTTCCCAGATAACACTGCTGACACTTGCAAATGATATTCTTTATCAAGGATTCTTGCTCTTACCCTTGAACTGTCTAATAAAATGGCAGCTGAAAGCTTGAAGAACTTCCCAACTCCCAAATCTGTATTCTGGCCCCATGAACATCAGTAGGGTGTTTTCATATGTAAAACCTATACTTCATCTGTCAGAAACACTTAATTCAGCAGTCACTTATGTTCTACATGGGTAACAAAAAGGGAAGTTGTCACAGTTTAAAGCTGGGATGGCTATTAAACAGATAACAGATGCTCTTTTTTAACCCCCTCCCTCCTCAAAAGGTGGGAAATAGACTTAAGTGTTGGAAAAAGTTAAAATGGCTTTAATATAACTACAAAAATAAGGTATTGTAATAATAGGAAAAATAATAATAATGAAATACATATATACAAAACCAATACTGAGCTCCCCCTCTGTGAAGATAAATATCTCATCTGGACAGTGCAGGGCACACCCCAGGAAAGTCCCAGACTGGACTCAGCAGCAAGCAGAAACTGCATACAGGAATGCACATATCAGGATCAAAGGCAGAGCCTTCCTCCAACAGTTGAGCAAGGAACTAGGTACAGCTGGAGAGCAGCATCCTCCCCAGTGCTGGGCTGAAATAAGTTCCTGGGCCACAGGTGTGGGTGGAAGCACCAGGTGAGGCTGCTTAGGGTCCTTAAAGCCCATCAGTGCCCTCAGACCCCTGGCCATAAAAGGAGAGGGAGTGACTCTTGTGACCCCTCAGCTTTATACTGAGCATGATGGGTGTAGGATGGAATACTGCATTGGGTCAAACCAGGACAGAAGTTTACTAGAGAGCTGTTGCACAATGTTTCAAAGGGATGTAACTTACATTAGGAGTAAGTTATTCACTTGAAAAAAAGCTCTCTTTTCTTTTAACTGTACTTCAACTTTTTCACTGTTTTAATAGATACTTGTATTTATGAACTTTCAATGATATGCAAGACTTCCTATTTGAAAGAATTTTTCTGACCAGAATGATGGTCACAAGTGCCTTCCCTGTACACCAGAGTGGTAGGGAGAGGAGAGAAATTAAGCAAGAACTTTACTACTAAAACCTTTTTTGCAGGACTAGTAATTCTTCTTTTTTTGTGGGGAAGATGCTAAAATAGCAATGATGATAGTTGCCACTATTAATATCTAAACTATGGAATTCAAGCATTAAGAATAGGTATTTAACATGTGCTCAGTCACCTATAGCCTGACTTAGATTATGTTGTTCTTGCGGTGTATCTAAGGATCATTAAGCAGTCCTGGTTTTATACAGGACTGATCTTCATCGGATCAGTTTCACACCACTAAGGGTACCAAATGTTTTCTTTTCAAGAAAATGCCTATATGAAAAGCAATTTGTCAATCTTTTGCAGAATCCAAAGTTATTAGCTAACGGCAAGGTGTTTAATCTGACTTCAAAATCACAAATCCAACACACCATAGCCTTGTTGTGAATTAACATGTAAAAGTCTTATCAGAAAGGTGTGATGTTAATACATTATAGTTAATGGATTGCCTTTAGAAGATTCCAGCAGAGTGGAGACAACACGCAATAAAAGACGTGGGGGCCCACAAGTTAGTGCTGCTCTGCCACCACTTTGTTTGCCAGATCCTTAGACTGGCATACAAAGTTTAAAATGGTTCCTTTACTAGGGGCTTTGGAAGCATAAGCAAAGAAAACTAATATTAAGCACTGGTCTGCACAATGTTAGAGTAAAGCCTGAATTCCTAACTCTCACTTCAGCTTAGGCGCTTAAGTTAGAGATTCAGAAGGACCTCTAAGCTACAGAAAGCTAGTGATCCTCTCTTCGGAGTAGATGATTAAAACTTTCCTTTTGGAGAACTAACCTGAGCCCATTGTTCTCTTTTAACACAAGATTACAGAAGGAAGCTAACTGCAGTTCAACCACCTGCCCTGTGAAGCAAAATCTCATAGCCACAGCACTTGTATGGAGCCTGGATCCAGTTCCTGGTTCACCTAAATGAATCTAACCTCTGCTTCCCACCCCAGAGGGCTGAAGGGCTATATGTACTGTTATACTTTTGCCTGAAGCTGTGAAACTGTACCCAGAAGACATCTGGTCTCTGCTTCTAGAACTTCTTAAGTACTTTCTCTCCTGTAGGACTACTTCTAGATTAAATCCAACTCAGAGGACAGCTGCACAACTTCAGCAGGAGAGGCCTTCTCTTCATTCCAACACTTGAGACTACCTGTTATCTTAGTTAACAATTTGGGTACTCACTAGGCAGGAATGTGTGAGGCTCCCTCAGACTGCAGAGGAAACAATCTCTCACTTCCCTGTCAAAGTTCTCATCATTATTTTATTAAAATTATGCTGGTCCTTCATCCATTGGACTTGTTTTTTAAAAAGAATCAATTGTAAATGCACAGGTGAGTGAACCTGACCATTTTGAGAAGCCCTACTAAATTGCTCCAGAGTACCTCTGTTGCAGATTAGCAGTGAGCAGGGTGATTCAGCCCTCCTATGGAACATAGAAACTGCTTCCTGGGATCAACAAATGCTAGCAAAGATTTTTTTTGTATCACCGTTTCAGAGCTGGGTGCACCTTCTCTTCTCTGTGTGTTCTGCATCTCATTCTTTGGAATTAGCCCTACAATTAGAGAGTATTAACTCAATAATATGCTTTTTCCTACTTCTCCAGCTATACCCCTGTAACTCGAGGAAGACTCCCTGTGAGGTACTGCAAGGAGAATGAGCCCTGTGGAATTCTGTGCCAGTCAGTCATCTATGGGTTGTTTTTAACTAAATGCCAGGGAGGAGAATTGATCAGATATTGATCCATGTAGCTGCAAGCACTATTCAGTTACCTGAAGTTTTCCATGAACCTGCAAGGAGATCAGTAGAGAAGTATGCTATAGATCAGCCAAGTAGGATGCTCTTTAATTGAGGAAATTTTGGAGAAAGTTAAAGCTTGCCAAATAGCCTATAGCGAAGATCATACTCTCTCTTTCTGGTTCATTCAGAGACAAAGGATAACAGCCAGGTCTCAATACACTAGTATTAATATTTTTTGACAGTAGTTTTTTCATACTTAGTCAGTGAGGAATACATCTTAATATAGCCTGAAGACAATTACCACTGAATACTGTTGCAGCTCTTCTGAAAACTGTTGGCTGCTATTTTGGGCTTTCCTTATGTCCAGAAGTTTAAATTGGCTGTCTGTGCTGAATAGACATGATGAATACATAGAGAAAAGGGATTACCAATGTATCCTTCCATATATATTCAAGAAATTTCCTGAAAAATTAAGTATTTTATCAATTCCCTTTATTTAAGCAATGATATTAAACACTTAATTGGGATTATGCAGTTATTGCAGGCAATAACTCTGAAAAAGTAGGTGTAATTACCTTCATTAAGAGAGAAGATAGACATTAAGTCAGTTCTACTAGTTTGACAACATATGAGCTTTTGTTGTTAATTTGAATGTTGAGATGTTACAAGACACAGAGGAGAAAGATCAAGTGTTGCAATTATCCAAGAATTCACTCGTGTGATTACAGTTTAGCCTTTTTTTTGTTAATTTGCTTTCTTGTAGACATGAATATGAAGTTTAATTTGTCAATGCATGTATTGTAATATTATGTCTCTTAAATTAAGGAATATGCATGTTGTTATTAATTGTAATTTTGAGTAACTTGGCATCCAGAAGCAATTTTTCTCTCTGATTCATGAAAAGTAATTTTGTCTCAGTGCTAAATATCAGACTACTTCTGGTTTGGGGTAATAGAAATGTTTAGCTACTGACCAGACATGCTGAGAATTCCTTTGTCAATATCTAGAACTAACTGCAAAGATGTTCAAAGGAAACAAATCCCAGTATTCTATGCATCTTTAATCCAAAGAACATCCATGTACCCCAATTACTTATAATCGAATATTCTCAAAATGCAGTCATACTGATGCAAAAGAGGAATCATTTGACATTCTTGTTTTCTGCTTCAACTTGTGCTTTTAAAGGTTTTGGATATAAACAAAGCAATTTGACTAAAATGTTGTGACAAATAAGTGAGTGCATTGAAGAGGTAAAATAGTAACAAAATTTTCTAACAGCTACAGTGAAGCAAAGCAGCATATCCCACGGGGTTTTTGAGCTCTGTTTGTCATTAATTTCTTGGCACAACTCTGTAAATATTCCATTATAGAAAGAACCTAACCAGCTATCTGTGAAATCCTATATGTCTGCCAATTGATGATTTTATTTTGGAACTGTCAGCACTTTTCACCATACGTAAGACAACTCACTGCAAGGGATGAAACAATCAACAAAATCAATAGCTCAACTTTTTTTGGTATTGAAATGCAGATGGAGCAAATAATCTATAGAAGCCAAGAGTACTAGTTAATTGAATCACATGAAGACACTTTCATATGTTATTCTGGAAACTTAGTAGAGAATGGTATAATACTACTCTATTTTTAAAGTAACATTCATATTGCATTTCCTTTTACTGTACATGGAAAAAATCAAATTACTGATATATTGTAAGAACAAGTCAATAAAACCCCATTTAATGTTTTTGTTCACTATGAAGCTTTCCTTTGATGCTTTAATTACGTTTGTTTCTAATATACAGTGTTCATGGACACAACCAGAACATGTGGAACAGTTGACTACTTGATATTATCAAGTCCCTCTCCAGCCTGCCTTCTCTACTGAACTGAATTGGAAGTCTGTATTGATTTCCACACCTCTACTCTACCTCCACTGCTTACAGCAGTAGAGTTGTCTCTATAAAGACTCCTAAACCTCCTTATCATGGAATAATATATATTAAAAAAAAAATAAAACCAGTATTAACAAACACCTCTTCCTAGTATGGCAGAGCTCCTTTTTTAGAAGAAACGGCTCAACAGCTCGTATCTTGAAACACAGCTGAGGTCTTCAATAGCAGTATTTTCATCCGTCAGTTTTTCAGCCAGCTCCCCATAGCTTTGGTCTTCCACTTAAAAATACAAGCAACAGGGATTTGGGCATTTCAGACTTGATCTTTGTCCTCCTCAGTTCGCTTGTGCTTGTCTTTCTTGGCACACAAACTGATGATAGTCTTTCAGTAAGGTTGAGGGAGGAAAAAGGGACGAGCAACAGGGTAATAATATATGGAAGTTGTTTGTTACTGTGTTGGGTTTTTGTGGCAAGGTTTTGGACTATAGGTGTGACTTCTGTAAGAAGCTGCTAGAAGCTTCCACTATGTCAAACACACCCACTAACAGCTGGGTCCAAGAAGGACCCACCACTGTCTAAGGTTGAGCCCATTAGTGACAGTGGTAGCGCCTCTGTGGTAACATAGTTAAGAAGGGGAAAAAGTTTCTGCACAATGGCAATTGTAGCCAGAGAGAAGAGTGAGAATGTGTGAGAGAAACAGCCCTGCAGGCACCAACGTCAGTGAAGAAGGAGCGGGAGGAAGTTCTCCAGGTGCCAGAGCAGAGATTCCCCTGCAGCCCATGGTGAAGACTGTCCCCCTACAGCCCACAGAGGTTAATGGTGGAGCAGATACCCACCTGCAGCCCTTGGAGGAGCCCACACCAGAGCATGTGGATGCCCAAAGGGGGCTGTGACCCTGGGGGATGCCCATGCTGGGGTAGGGTCCTGGCAGGACCTGTGGCCCCTTGGATAGAGGAGCCCATGCTGGAGCAGGTTTGCTGGCAGGGCTTGTGACCCCATGCAGGACCCATGCTGGAGCAATTCATGAAGAACTGTAGCCTGTGGGAAGGACCCACATTGGACAAGTTCATGGAGGACTATGTCTCATGGGAGGGACCCCACGCTGGAGCAGGGGAAGAGTGTGAGGAGTCCTTCCCTGAGGAGTAAGGAGCAGCAGGGACAACATGTGAGGAATTGACCACAACCACCATTCACTGTTTCTTTGTGTCATTTGTGGTGAGGAGGTAGAGAAATTTTGGAGTAAGGTTAAACCTGGGAAGAAGAGAGGGGTGGGGGAAAGGTATTTTTAAGATTTGTTCTTATTTCTCATTATACTACTGTGATCTTATTGGTAATAACTTAAGCCAACTTCCCCAGGTCCAGTCTGTTTTGCCCATGATGGTAACTGCTGAGTGATCTCTCCCTGTCCTTATCTCAACTCATGAGCCTTTGATTATATTTTCTCTCTCCTGTCCAGCTGAGGAGGGGGAGTGATAAGAGTGGCTTTGGTGGGCACCCAGCAGCCAGCCAAGGTCAACCCACCACAGTTATGTTATGTGAAGAAAGGTTAAAATAATTGCGTAACAATCTCAGAACTAGTCTGGCATCTTGGTTTGCCGCAAAATACAAAAGGGGAAAGAAACATGAAACCTTACTATCTAAAAAGGCATCTGGCTTGGAAAGACTCTTAGCCACTGCAGACTCAGTCTAGACAGCTGCTCAGTCCCACACTAGCTCTGGCAAAAGGCAACAGTAGAGGATGTAGCCAGAATGCAGTCATCGTCACCTGGCACATGGCCCTGCATAACTAGCTGACATGGTTTCAAGCAACCATCTACACTGTGGCAATGTTTCCAGTCAAGCCAATTCATGTAATTCATCTGGGTTTTTAATGTAAAGATGAACTTTCAATTATAAAACAAAGTGAAAATTTATTTAAATAGTCAATGTACTGTTGAATATCATTATTTTTGCAATTTGTAATATATCACATCACTTGAATCTGCAATTTTTTTCTTCCAGAACAAAACAATGACTTTGCCTTTCCTGAGTCCACTTCATGGATATTTTTAAAAAATAAATACAGAGTAGCCACAGTTCTGTGGGCTGAGTAGTCAGCTTTATCCATCACAAACATTCTTCAAAGCTCTTATAGCAATTAAATCAGATTTAATATGTATGTATTAAAAAGACATACAAAGACATATGTGAGTCTAGATTTATATATGTAAATAAGCATAGAAAGAAATACCTATTTCACACACAGAGTTATCAAAGTCTTGCATTTGTGTCTGAAAGGAGTATTTGAGCTATACAATTTCAGTTTTCAGTTTTCATCAACACAAAGGCTAACTGAATGTGTCAGTCCCCTGAGCTTCAAACTGAAAAAGGTTTTTCTGGCTGTACCAGTAAATCTAATTCCCACATAATTTTTTCTTTCTCACATCTCATAGTCTTTCTGTATCAAGTTCAGACTTTTCCCTTTACTTCTTTTTCAGTATTTTTTACATTCTATAATACTCTTTCTTGAAACCTGAAATTCCCCTTTAGGAGATACTGAATATTTTTCAGCAAAGCAGGTGTCAATTACAAAACCAGCTTTAACAAAAACAAAACGTGCTTTTTAGAAATAGCAACAAATGATCAATAAGGAAAGTCGAAATGTGCCTTTCTTACTTCACCAAGTACTTGTTTGACTTCAGTAATTAAAATAGTATCAACATTTTAGGATTTATGCCTTTTTTTTACATAATGCATATTTAAACCAGAAAAAAACCCACCAAAAATCTATTAAAAATTCTTGGATAATTCAGAACAAAGACTTTCCAATATTGGAACTTCTTGCCTAAATGCAAATACTGTTTTGGACATGTACTATTCATATTTCATTTTACCATCATTCAATCTTTTTCTCTCCTGTTATATATATAGGACATAATCTTAGCTAAACACCCAGATATTCCACTCCAAATCTAACTTTTACTTACTTTGAAGTGCCTAGTATGGCTTATCTTATTTATACACAGCATCTGACTCTACAAAATAATTCACCTACCAGTGCTAAACCCTGTGGGGGGGTAGAGGAGAGAGGTTGTGAACTTTGCCATCATTGGTAGGTCAAATATACTATGGTATTTGAAGAAGAAAGTAGACACCAGTTTTAAGGTAGTGCATATATCACCATCAACTGTTGAATTAAAATAAATTATATTATCTAAAAGATAATAGAGTCTCAATACTTTTAAAAGCGTGGTAGAATGCATCTAATGCATAATGATTTTTTTTTTTTTGTGCTAAAAATCTCACTTCAATGGAAAATCAATTACAATTTCGTAAGTATTTCATATATCAATTTTCACACAATTAAAAAGAATAGAAGCACTCTGTTTCCTCTTCCTCCACCTAGAAACCTAGCTGTCTTTACTAGACAGTATTTTTACAAAATGAGTTAAAACCAACTGTTAGGTAGTTATTAACTCACAAACCTGAACTGTAGCTGAATAATTGATTCTTGAGAAACATTCTTTTGCTGGAAGCAGATTGCTCAGCAAGTTTGGAAGGCCACATATGCTCAAATAAAGTATTTTAAAAATCTTTTTATAAAAAAAGATAGGTAAAGAGACTAATAGATCAGAGGACTGTTTACAGATCTTATGAAAACTTTTACATACACTTACCTTCAGAAGGAATTTTTCTTTAATTTTTCTTATGAGAAGACAGGGTCAAAGGCAGGACAAGGATTTGTCACAGCATCATATCATAAACTCTTGTTTGGGTGATATTTTTTCTGAAACCAGAAGGATGGTACAACAGCATAGCTAGGTAATAACTATCCATTTATTATTTGTCTATTGAGTACAGAGAGGGAGAAGCACACACTGGTGTGTATGTGAGGCAGAGGGGAAGAGGAAGAACGTCACATCAGTTTTATTGTTTTGTGAGGTCTGATCTGCCTTACTGTATGATCAGGAACATGTCCTTTATATAAGTATAATGCAGACGTGCCCATCTCACCTGATGAGTGCAGTTCCAGTTGTATGAGGAAATGCACAAGTTATAGCTTTCCCATGCTTCCATGTTCCTGTGCATGCCATGCAGTGCCAATGCTGCCACTCCTGCTCAGGTACTAGGGTCACACAGTCACACAAAGGTGTGATGTTATGTGGTAACATAGCAGTGAAAGCTTGCAGAGTCTGCAGAAAAGGCAATGAAGTGGTGGGGTATCAGAAAGTTTTGTACGACCTACTTTCCGTCCTCAGGAAATAGGACAGAGTGGGATATGCCGTCAAAAAATTGAGCACCTCTGATGTTACAGATGAAAGAATCAGGTGGTCTCAATTCTATTCTCTAGGAGTAATTTTCCATGACTCTAAGTCTAACTGTCCTTGTTTTTAAAGTAGTAGTAAAGATTGTATCACATTATTATGTCTCCAACATACATATGGCATTCTAGAAATGCCATGTGTTTGTAGATCAAATTGGGCAAAACAGCATTATGCCCATGCTTCTAAGCTTGACAGATTCAGAAGTTTGGCACTGAAAGCTCTTTTTGAGTTTCAGCATGAACTGGGACAGAATGTTTCCCAATTCCAATCTCAAACTTCTTCCATTCTCAGTCAATTTTTTCATTATATAAAAATACAAAGTACTCTTTCTAAAAGAAAAACCAAAAGACCAACAAAAACATTGTTCTAGGTCAGAATCATCTCCCAAATCAAGGTTTGTTTTTTTTTTTTCACAAAGTAACCTGTAAATTTTGACTATTTATTTTTAACAAAATATTTTCAAATTGTCTTGAAATCCAACTATAATTGACTTGAAATTCAACTATAATTTCCTCAGTCCTCATTGTTGCATGTGAGGAAATACTCATAACAGTCACAGGAAAAAAGCATATGAAACATGAAAACAGACTTTTTCTTGCCTTAAACAGTTTGTAACAGATAGAGAAGATTTACAGAGCATGAGAATCACCCATGTTAACCAGAGAGCGAGCTCTGTAGGGTACAGATGAAGGTGACTACCAAAACTACCTTAGGCTCAATCAGAAATAAAAGAGAAGCTGGGCAGTACAGACAGATGTACACTTTCAACAGGTTTCTGCAGGAAGCTTGCCCAAAAGCTGAAGAGTTCTCCCATCAAGATTAATGGTGTGCCTCGCATTTGTGATTATACCGGTAAGATGAGTGGAAGAGCAGCATTGAAGGGTTGGTACTATTTCCGTACTCACGCTGATAATGATCAAAAATAGCTGAGGTGTCTACTCTGTCTTACCTCAGTTTGATCAGGAATTTTCATGTCTGGGGGCTGTCAGTCCTTCCGGAGCTATGTTGTGAGTGCGCATGTCTCCAGCTGTGTCTCTGGTCTTGTCCCCTGGATTGACTTTGATGCCATATCAAGTATCGTGTCTCCTGGATGAACAACTTGTACATTCACTGTCATTTGCTTCCAGTCCTGTCTCTGGCCTCACCTCCTGATGAGATACTGTGTATCCCTGGACCTGACTCATGCCTCATCTGGGGCTGCCAATGAACCCCATCACCAGTCCCAGGCTCAGTCTGCTGTGTTTGGACACTGTGGGATTGCACACTGTCAATGAGGGCACAGCCGGTGCTGGGTCACCCTCAGGTCTTGGCTTACCGCACCTCAGGAAGCAGCTGGCCCTCACTGCTCCCTGACAGGAATGGAGGACAGTGGCTAGATGTTTAAATGTTTATTATTTTATGAATGGCACAAAGTAGATTTCTTAGCTGGTCTTCAGCAGTGACGGGTCCTTGTTCTTCTGTATTGGCCTTCACTGGGTCTGAGAGGCAGCAGGTTGGGAGGTGATGGGCTGTGTCAGGAACTAGTCCTTACACTTCTAGAAGTGAGGAGCACATGACAAAACTCAAGGAGAGTTACATTTTAGTGGGCTGGAGAAATTTTAAACCCATCAGAATAGTTTTATCTGGAAAATTGTATAACATTTCCCACAACTGGGAGATGTTTACTTAGTTACTAAGTGAAACCAGTTTACCTAGCCTAATCAAGACTCAAATAATATTTGAGATTTTTTTACCTACAGAACTTGGAAATTATCTTGTGTGTTACCTGGAGGAAAATCTGTAATGCTGTAAAGTCTACAGTAAGCTCTGCTAACAGATATTGTATTTCTACTGTTGATATAACAGAGACATTTACATAGACTGATGACGTGAACATTTTGTTTCTCCTGATTTTTGTCTGATATACACATTCCAATCCTGAATTTTGCCTTTAGACCAACCTTATTATTTCTGCAATTAATTCTTTTTTTCCCATTAATGTGAAAAATATTTGAAGTCTGAGCAACTCATTTCATAAGAAAAAGCTTCATATCTCTGTGGAAACCTTCTTCAAAGCTTCATGTTGCAGTGGGAAGAAAAGCCCTTTATAAAAGCTCACATTGTTTGAAGCAATTATCTTAGCCTCTCCCCACGAATGTATATATCTATTTTGGAGATATTTACGTAACTGAGCAGGGCCTTTCGCTCTGCTCAGGCACTTTGTTTATTTGAAGTTCTTTCACCACTGCCAGAGTTGGTATATTAAGCAAAGGTCTCTCATTAAACTGAGAAATGTGCATATTACATAGCTAAAATTAAAAATTCACTTTACAATACTCAAAACTTTAGCATACTTTAGAAAATAAAACCAATTAATATTAAAACAGTTTGGGCCATTTTATTAAACACCAAAGCAGCACTGATAGCAATATAAAATCCAACAGCAGGGGAAAAAAATGAAAAAGAAAGTAAGGCCACAAATTTTGTTTATATATGTATGCATATATTGGAGGCATCTGCACAAGTGATGTATATGGTGACTATAACTAGCCTACATTAAAATATTTTTTAAAAATAAAGTTTTACTTGCTGTTCTAAAGTAACATTTTTGGAGGTGGTTTAGAATTTGTTATTGAAACGTTATTTTCAGATATAATTCTGAATTATCAGTTCAGATAAATCACTTTTGAAATATTTGATGTAGACCTACAAAGTTGAAAAGTACTCAGAATAAATAACATAATTTGCAGCTAAACTAATGGTGGTTTCATGGTTTCCTATAAGCTGAAAATGTCATGTTGCAGCTACTGATAATGAACATTGTCATCTTAAACCAACTTAAACTTGAAACAACCTATTTTATGAAGCCACGTAAAATAGCGTAAATATTTAAGAACAGAAAATATCTCAGCAAAGTTATAAATTAGAATAATGTTCACTTCTATCACATCAGTGTGTCATGCTTATTATAAATTGTTTATTCATTATCTCACTCTTAAAGAATACTGGACATCAACTTTTCTGTTGAGATGGCTGAGATTTTTTACTTGGTTTTCAATTTTCAAAAGAATTTTCAAGAACATCTCAAATTTTTTTAATCCTTAGTTCATATCTGCTTAGCTTTAAAAAATAACCTCAAAGACATTTATCTCTAGTGCAACATTATGCCTTAAAGATTGTATCAGTAATATCACCTAAGAAATGAATACAGAAAAGGAAGTGCAAGAAGAAAGTACCTCATAATCACAAATGTTACAGTAATCACTGGAATTTCCTGGAGTTCCTCTATCACTGGTAAAATCCTCTGTCACCTCTGTCGTTTGCCGATCATTTATTCTTTATCTACTCATTGCTGTTTGATTAGAAATGCAGAGTTAGTGGGAAGTGTTCTTTACTCATGCCAAGTGACATACAGGTCACAGGACAGAAGTGAAGCAGGTATTTCAAGAACTGCAGTAGCATTCACAGCTTTTTCCTTGAACAAGACACAAATAGCTACCGACAAAGATCAGTATCGTTTTCTTATGGTAATGATTTTATTTATATCACTGCATTTAGGAGATGGCATTTCTTAATTCTGCTATTCTGGGGTTTTAACTTTCAGGCTAAATCCAAGCATGTTAAAATGTGTTTCTCCTCTCCCCTCATCTCCACCAAACCCCCCACCCACATCCCCCACCCAAAAAAGAAGATGGCTCTAATCTAGCTTTGAATCATGACTTCTATCTAAGGAAAAACATTTCCTGTTGTCGTATAATCCTCAGGACCATGGGTATTTTGAATTTTATTAATCTCTTGGGGAAACTTAATTCATGCCTAAGCAGTACTATGATGAGTTGATAAAGGAGTTATTTTCCCAACACAAAACCTATTCCACATGGTAATATTAATTTGCATTTGACTTCCAAATATTGGTATGTTGAATTAGAAATTAACAATGGAATTTAATTAGAAATTAATAATCTCTTCAGAGAGGAAAACGTGATGAGATTTTAGACTTAATGTTATATCATGACATTAAAATCCGCCTGAGTGCAGCTATTAGGACTTTTAATACAACAGGTTTTGTATTTGTGCTTGACTATATGCAACTTCTGGTTTTGTTATCAAGAGTAACACTTACTGCACATGGGAACATACGTATGGTGTCCTGCCATCATAAGCAGCAATATTACACAGACTTTTTCATAAAGTGAGCAAGCTCCACTAAGAAGTCATCAAATGGGGGTTTTTGCATGAGCTTTGTTGCTGTTCCCNACATACATATGGTGTCCTGCCATCATAAGCAGCAATATTACACAGACTTTTTCATAAAGTGAGCAAGCTCCACTAAGAAGTCATCAAATGGGGGTTTTTGCATGAGCTTTGTTGCTGTTCCCCCACTCCTTTAGAAAGATACTAAGCACAGGGCTTAGATGCCTTTAATATTCCTAAGGGCTGTCCTAGTGAACCTGCAGCTCTGCCATCCACCTTCTGCTCAGTCTCTCCTCTCATCTTCTTGTAAAATATTCCAATCATCTTCTGTGCTGATGTTGTCTCTCAACTTTGCATCATCTACAAGATTCATTAGCATGATCTTGCTGTTTGCACCAGTGTCATTAATAGAAAAAGACTGCCCCTAAGACTAAATCTCAAGGAACTCTGTGGACAAACCTATCCAGCAAAATCATTGTTCTCTCAGCAAAGGTGTTTCCACTCACTAATGCTCTTCTTTTGGTAGAAACTGGGCTATTCTGACTTTTNGGAACTCCGTGGACAAACCTATCCAGCAAAATCATTGTTCTCTCAGCAAAGGTGTTTCCACTCACTAATGCTCTTCTTTTGGTAGAAACTGGGCTATTCTGACTTTTTAAATAAAGCAGTGAACCCTCTTGTACTAACTCATACAAACAGTCGTGAATGCTGAGTATTCACATTATTTGAGTATTCAGGTATTTGAATATGTCCTGAACTACTTTGAGCCACCAGAAATGATGCTTTTCAAAATTGGGGACCTTTCTTTGATGAAAAATTTGGGAGCCCTTCTGTTGTACATCATTTTAGCCGGTCAGACTACTTAGCCTGAATGGTTTGCTCATTATGTATTCTTTGTGGAATACACCAATATTAGCTTTGGAACAACTGAAGTAATGCATACAAGCTCATTTTCACACACACAGGCACCTGTATGCTTTCCAATTGCACACAAAATAAGGTGATTATAAACTCATGATATTAGCTGGAAGGTAATAACAGACTATTTTCACCAACATTGATAATGTAATCCATGTTTCCCTGTCAACTACCACAGTGACAAAATACTTACAAGGATCATGAAAGATTCCCAAAGTACAAGATTTCCTCAAAATGTGTATTAATAGGCATAGGATGGAAATTCATATTCTACTTGCACCACTGAGCACTAAAATACAGGCATTGTTTTTTCTCCTGAGGTAATTTCTAACTAGTCAGTCATTCAGAGAAATTGCATCCCTAACTCCTTAAGGCTAAGCATCTTTCTACTGTAGGAAATGCTATCTAATTACACTGGCAAATAAGCAGCCTTATTCAAATTGAATTCTCTGTGACAGTAACATGTGATGGCATTTAGTGATGTTTATTTCTTTGAGGGTTCTTTGTATTGCAAGAAGAGTCTAACCTGTACAGGCCAAATATGTTGCTATACTTCCATCTGCTTTTAGAATGCCTAAAAAGAAAGCTATTTAGGCCTTATGGGAACGACTTGGGTACAGTAGAGGTGTTCACAGTATTTAGGTAAGAATCTCTATATATTGGAATATGACAGTTAACGTACCACTTTAAAAAAGACAAAAACCCTCTTAGCCTCTTTAGTTGCAAACCATTGCAAGTAGTGACCTAATACCAGATATAATCTCCCAAATCTAAAAATCAAACACTCTTTATTAAAACAGGACAGGACAGGAGGGGAAAAATCTCTAGAAACATCTACTTTTACATTGATTGCCACTTAAAACAACCAGATACACAAATGTTTAATATGTGGTGACATCACAGGCAACTACCTTTTATTCTGCATTTTAAATAAAGCAGTGGCTTTGGGGAACTATGCAGTAACGTTGATTTTGGCGAATACTGTCTTGCTATAGGTTTTTTATTGAGGAAGAAATTTCTAAGGGAGGACAATTATTCCAGTCAAAGAGCTTCAGAGATTTCAGATATCATTACTACTATAGAGGTAGAATATTTCCATACTTCAGATAGCATTGTAGCATACTAGTACCTTAGTTTAAATGACCTAGTTCAGGTACCAGAAGCAGCCCAACCACAGCTGCACAGAGCTCTTGCAGCTGTGTGAATGCATACTAATTTACCTTGCTGAGAAGACTTGATAATTCCCTCAAGCTGAGTTCCGCGTTAGCACCGTTACCCTGCCTGCTTTTTTAAGTTAAGTTGAGTAACTTCATAGTGCAGTGAGATACAGCATAAAAGAAATCCCCAAGGCTTGTGAGCTATGAATATGGTCAATTGTCTCACTAGAAGGCATATTTACTAGCAGTTATAGCTCATCCATCAGAGTGGCAGTGTCCAAAGCATATAACGATTTGCAATGCATACTTTTCCTCTGCATCATGATATCAAGTAATAATGCATGTGCTCTACCTTATTTCTGTCTTAAAAATACATCAGTACCATACGGCTTTATTCTAGATTACATCTTTTTGACTCCATATGAATGGCAGGAATAGGACTGCAGCAGAGGGTCATTCAAGATTCAGCAGAAGCATTACTCTTAATTCATCTGTTTCCTTCTTTTGTTTTGTCTGTAGTAGTATCTTTGTTTTCGTTGATTTTTTTGCCACAGGAATTGTTTATCTGATTCTCAATGGTATTTCAACATTGCTCTCAGGAAGTGCTTTCTTGGTCCAATATCATTTGTGTGACAGATGGTGCAAATGACCACCACATTGATGCTAGAGTAGTGTGAAATGATATTGCTTAATGCTTGATGTTTCACCAGCTGGCAACAGTGGATGACTAACAAGGCTAAATCTGGAAAAAAAAAAAAATCTGCCTCTAGATTTGTCCGATTTTTGTAACTAAATTTTAAGTGCAGCTTCTCTTCCCCCTTTTCTAAATGTCTTATTCGTATATATTTCTTCTTGCCAATGCCCTTGATCTCTCAGGACATTTACAAAGCAAGTCTCTTTCATTGCAGGTAAAGCTCAGCACCTTAGTCATTCTTTCTCCTTAACCAATCTATTATTTAAACTCTTCTATTCTTTGTGGCACAGGCAGGTTGTCAGTGAATGTGTGCGGAATGTATCATTCCACCTGGATGCCTCCAGGTCTCTCCGTAGGTGTTTGGGTTGCTAGATGTTTTGGTCCACTAAGCATGTCAAGAATCCACTTGCCTGGAACAGTGAAGTCTAAATGAAAGAAAATGTGATCCTTATCATTTCTGATCCTCTTCCTAGTACGCGCATCCTGACTTTCCCTGTTTTTGCATCTCTGAACTAGAATCCAACATAAAAAATATGCAGACATTCAGCTTCAAGATGACTGCATTTTTCTTGTCAGGCTAAGTAATCATTTTCCTATGTCTATTTGTACCGCATGTCTCTACTTGTTGTATCTTCAAATTCCTTGCTCACATGGCCCACAACCCTATTTGTTTACTGCTTTAAGCTCAACAATTTCCCTGTTTCCTGCTCGATCAAGCTTCAAACTGATGGTCTCTCAGGTCATTTTCTTCCTTAATTTCTACCAGGCTCTTTTTTCAAAACTCTTGGTGAAAAGACTGATTCAGGTCTTCTCCTGATTCCTGAACTTTTTGCTAACATGTTTTTTTTTTTTAAATAACGTTATTCTCTCCAAGGCATGCAAAATCTACAACATATAAAGTATCATGCATGTCACAGAACTGTAGAGCTCCTTTTACCTCTGAAAGAAAGACAATGTCATTCAAGAGCATTCCCAATTGCTGTCCAGTTTATTGGGAAATATAGCTTTGAGCAAGTGTTAAAAAAAGGTAGAAACTTATTTAGCAAAATGCGATTTGATTAATAAAGCAACAAACATGCAGCTTCTGTAAGCCTAAAACCCAGATGAAACTTCTGTTTAGTCATCTTCTGTTTTCTGTTCTACAGAGTTCTGAGAATGCTTTGCAATGATTTATGACAACTGCCTATTCTCAAATGTAGCTATGAGTAAAATCCTCTAGAACATCTGCAAAAAGATACAAGAAACTAAGCAACACTGAAAGTTATCACGTCTTCAGAATCTTTCTAATACATGTTCTATTTTCCATTGATAAAACTAAAATGCTTTCTATGTTGTAATTTTATATTCCATTTAATGCATAAATCTTTTCTCTGAACAAGACTGGGGTTGTTCTATTGCTTACCATTCAGAATTTTGTCTGACAAATCAGATCCCTGATTGTCTCTTTGACCAGATGATTCATATCTGAATGCTTTTATCACACTTTTCCTTTCACTGTAGTATCAAACTTACACAACTTGCCTTCTATTCCACTTCCCTTTTAAGCTTTTCCTAGAGTAAATGAGAAATAGCAGTTTCACTTCTGACTATTCCATGGTGACAGCTGTCATCGTTGCCATTTTTTGGTGAGGTTTTTTTTGTCACTCTTCTCTCTCTTACACTGACACTCCAGCACCGCAATACTTTTCTGCAAAGGTCCCATTTCACAAAGCCTGCCTAAGCAACAATAATAAAGCTGAAAATCTGCAGCAATGACTACCTGTCATATCCACCACTCTGTAACTTACTTTGCTTGCTCTTTATGATCACCAATCATCCAGCACATGTCTATCTCTTGTGCTATAATTCAAGCACAAGCTCTCAGGCACTGTTTTCATGTCCTGTATTTGCACAGTGGCTACAACAGTGTGACCGTCACCCAAGATACTTAAAAATTGCAGCTATACAAACAATAGTTAATGGAGACATCAGTTATTTTGAACGGTAATATTTCAACTTGGTTTGCATATCGTATATTAACACAAGAAAGTCTTGTTGGAACAAATTGAAACAGAACTGTTGCTGTGATTTGGCAGTTACAGAAGGTAAACACTATGGTATTACATATTCAGCCTTAAATAATGACAAGACATTAACTGCACAGTAAAAGGCAAGTTAGAATTATTTATCTAAAATGCAAACCTAAGGGAAAACTCATGTAATTTTAGTACTTAATAACAAATAGGTCACCCTCAGCAGGCTCCATTGACTGTATACTAAGGTTTGAATTAGCATATTGAGGTCAACTAGATAAAATGCATTGATGTAGAAAGATATCTTGGTAAGATACAGAGTATTTTACTTTTATCTTTGAGGGGTTTGCCACATCCCCTCACCACACACTCTGTTAACATCCCGTTGCTCAAAAGGAGAGACACACTGTAAAGTCTTGCCTTTAAATGGATTCTTTTAAGATGGAAAAATTCATATCCTACTGATTATATACCAGACCAAATATTGGAAGTAGAAATATCCCATATAGAATGACGAAAAAAAAAAGGAAAGAACTTTCTAAAAGAGATTATACTTTGAAACTTTACTTTAAACAATCCACTTTTTCCTCATTTTCATCCTAGAGGAAAATAAAATCTTTTTGAAATGTAGAAGTTTTGGGCTATATTGTATATTTTAAGGACAATAATTATGATAACCGAAAATATGGAAATTTATATCATTTATTGCCTCAGACTCTCAGTAGCTTTCTAATCCTTCACATTTTATTACTCCTTTAGCATGCAAGACAACAAAAAAGTCTGGTCATCAGGAAAGGTTACCAAATAGTAAACAAGAACTTCTGTGACATAAGAAAGAGAGAAAGAAATTCGTGTTCTGTTCCAGGAATAACGATGCTGATAGTCACATATTTGCTTTTCTATTTTGTCTCTGCTTAACCTTTGCTCTCCCAAGAGTAAAGACACTTGCTACTGACAAATTATTCACGTTGTGTCAAATGACACTAATCAAGTAATTTATTAGCATAAGTTTTCAACTGTTCCTCAGAACAACAGCACTAAATAGGCAATTAATTCTCAAGTCATGCTGTGGGTATTAATAGCAGTTGAAATGGAGAAGGACAGTGTAGCAGGAACAATTTTGTCAATTGAGTAAACAACACATCTAACCCCAAGTAACTTGATTTATTATTTTTCTAACATTCAGCTAGATCTGTGCAGTCCATAGGAAAAAAAAAAAAAAGTTTGAATGAGGATCAGCAAGGAAATGTTATTCCAGGCCAAAGCGAGATTATAAATGTGTGATATTTAAATAATAAAGAAGAGTTTATTTTCCTCAGTGCTGCTTCACATGGTTTCAGACTGATACGAAGGGGCCAGAATTTCAGAGTACTTCCTCATCATTCCTTGTCTACATATCAGTGTCAACAATTGCACACTGATAGTCAATCCCCTTTGAAAATTGCCTTTATGCTCTTACTATGCTGTTTCTTTCGCAAGTTCTTTGTGCTCTTCACAGTGGTCGACACCAAACATCCTTGAAAATCATTCTGTGGGCATGTCTAAAATGAAGATTGAAGCACTGTGTAGCATGAGTGAGCAAGCTATCACAAATGACAAAAAAAAGGAATCTGCCTACGAAATGCCTAACACATTTTCAGTCTGAAAAAAACACAAAACGTAATTCTGATCCCATTCATTTTCAGAATGATTGAAAAAGCTGATTAACAGTAGTCTTGAAAAAACATTCTGCTTCTTTAGCCTTCGTTCCTGTTACTAACTACTGGTATCTCATCTATTCCAGGAAGAAGCTTGTCAATCTCATATTTGAAACTGCACTTATTCTACCATAAAAATATCATCAATCATCAACAACAAAAAACTTTTTCCACTTCACACTTTCCTCATACAAATAAATTGTAAGGTTGGATTTAGTTTTGATGTTTCTTACAACTTTTGGAGGGATAAAACGATCATATGAAATGAACAACCAAAATTAATGCATCCACAACAGAAATTCAGCATGTTTTACCATGCCCTGCCAGTAGCACTTTGATTCAACATTACCCAACATTTTTTTATTTCTATGTACATTTGGTTTAGACTTTGGTGCACATCATATTTCCCACAAAATGCCATTCTCTGCAGCTGCCTATGAGCAAAGAACAACATGCAGTCAGACAAGTTTGTCACAGCAACTATTGGCTTACCTTCTCCCTGACTCATCTGGTTAAACTGAGTTTATGTGATTTAATGGTAATGAGATAGTCAGTGAGTATAGGAAATGAATGGATGTTCTGGTAATAAGTGAATCTCTGGTCTTGTCACTTGCTTGGCAGAAATCAGGTTGAGAACAATACTTCCAAATACAAAAAATGTTTGATTCTACCTCAAACGTTTCAGCTAAGTAAAAATCACCAATTTGCAATAAAATTATGACAGTATAACAGGAATCTTTACATAACACTATGTTGATCATCTCATGCGCTATTGAAGTAACTGAAGTGTAAGAAAGATCTGGCATTAATCTCCATGTACTTTTTTATTAACATTAATGTACATGTATTTTTATTAGTATTACTTCTATTTTACTTTTGAAAAAATCCTCCCATACTTCTCTGCATTTGAGAAACACCTACAACTGAAAATAATGCAGGGTTTGTTCTTCTTTTCTTTGGATGAGGGCATAAATTGCCTACCTATCCAGAAGAACTACTGAACTGCAAGCATACAGAGTTGTTACTGAGAATGTCACTGAAAGTGTTAAGGGCTTCTCTATTGAACTATTTGCTCAGCAAGTTCTTCAGGTTAAGTACAATCATTTTGCTAACAAAAAAATATTCTGGAGTTACTAGGCCTTGCTAAGCTATGCATTTTAGTAACATTTAGTTGTCTGAATTATGTTTGAAGCTCTGATCTCTCTCTGCTGATGAATATACTTTCTGCCATAAATTGAGAACAGCAGTAGTTAGGAAGTTGTGCTGTTTCCTTGTGTGATACCTTCATCCTGGCTGACAACTGTTTCTCTTTCCTTCTACTCCTCCGAGGCTCAGAGAAAAATAGATACTGAGAAAAGGTTGGGTTCATTCTGTTTCCATTAGGCTGAACAAGTTACTTCTTCCTTCCCTCTTCACATTATATCTTCCTACTAACTGCTGTTTTGCTCATTTCCCTGGTTCTGCTGTTACTATTATTGCCTAGAAGAAACCTGAAAAACCCAGGTGAGCAGCAGGCCAGATTTTCATTTATCACCTGTAGAGATGTTTTGCATCTTACTCCTCACTCTTGGCATCCTATTTTAAAATGAAGTACAATTTAATTGTTTGTGAGAAATATACTCAAAGTAATTTCAATTAACAACATTTGCCTACTGCTGTGTTGATTGAAGAGCTGAGCTATGATTCTCATTGTTGGAGCTGGCTTTGGAAGGACAGCTGTGCATGGTAGCTACTGAGTCTATGTTTTTATACAGGTTTAAAATTCAGACAACATTTTGGGGTGCTATGATAACACTTTAGAAACACTTTTAACTTGATTACCTGGTGTCGTGGTTTAAACCCACCCAGGAACAAAGAACCACGAGGCCACTCGCTCACTCCTCCCCCTACACACCAGGATGAGGAGAAAATGTAACGAAACCTGGTGGCTCAAGACAAGGACAGGGAGGGCTCACTCACCAGTTATGGCCTCGGGCAGAAAAAAATTAAATTTGATCAGTTATCAATCAAAGCAGAGTAGGCTAAGGAGACATGAAAAGCCAGACCTTAAACCACAAATAAATACCCTTCCCCCCACTCCTCCCTTCTTCCTGTGCTCAAGTCCCCTCACTCCCAAAGTCTCTCCCTCCTCTCCCCTCGCTGGCACAGGGGGACGGGGAGTGGGGGTACAGTCAGTTCACCAGAGATTGGCTCTGCCGCTCCTTCCTCCTCAGGCGGGGAGGGCTCCTCACACGCTTCCCCTGCTCCAGCGCAGGGTCCCTCCCACGGCAGCCAATCCCTCAGGAACTCCTCTGACGCAAGTCCTCCCCTGTGGTGCAGACCCTCAGGAACACACTGACCCAGCTGAGGCTGCCCATACAGTCGTGGTCTGCTTCGGGGGCAGGCAACTCCCCTGGTGTGGGGCCCTCCACAGGCTGCAGGTCCCTCTCTGCTCCACCATGGTCCTTCACGGGCTGCTCCACTGGGATCCTCTGTGGGCTGCAGGGGCACAGCCTCCCCTCCTCCCCATCTCCACTCTGACCACCTCCTCCTTCCTCTCTGACTCCTGGTATCTGCACAGGTGTTTCCCTCACCTCCCACTCCTTCCACTACTGCAGGTCTCAAGGACCGCTCCTTTGTCCCCTTCTTAAATACAGAGGCCCATCTATTGTCTCGAAATGGCCTGGCCTCAGCCCGAGATGGGGCCGACTTGGAGCTGGGCAAGCTTCGAGCAGCTTCTGACAGGGACCACCTGCCCGTGTAGCCCCTTCCCCTGCTACCAAAGCCCGTTCACATAGACCCAACACACCTGGAGTCAAGCCACAAAGCTACAGTCATTTGTCTGTACCATACAGCATTTTCTTTCTGTCTACCCAGACACATGTATTTGTTTATTTTCAAGATACAAGTGTCCAGTGAATATTTGGACATACTTGTGGTTGGTGGGAATTAGCTGATTAATCAGGAACCATTTTCTCAAACCTAAAAGCCAAAAAGATACAAGACCCTGAAGACTGACCTAGCATTCACCTGCAGGGTATCGCCTGCTGCATGTCTCATTCCTTTGCATCACTGAGGGAAAAAGCCAACAAGGCAGATGTTATCAAAACACCTATCATAACAGGTGGGATCTGATGGAAAGAATTTGTGGTACTCTTCCCTCACACGGTGGCACAAGCTGAGTGGAAGAGAGGATAAGGGCAAGAACTTAAAATTATGATACTTTTCTTCTGATAAGCTAAAAAAATGTATACACTTCAATGAAACTGTCAGGGAAGCTGAAGAGGAGGCAGAGTCACAATGAGGAATACTAGGTTGTGTCTCATCCTTAGAAAAATTCAGAAAGATGTAGTCTATTTAGGAATTTCACAGGCTCATCAAGGTGCACGTTATACATCTACAATGCAGGAAAATAAAACACTAGGTCTCCAGAGACATTACTTTCAATTTCAATTTCAATAATTTCAATTTCTTCCACAATTTCTTATGTAAACATTCTTTTAGAAACAAAAGAACAAATTTGTGCATATAGAAATGTCCATTAAAATACTAATGGAAATTTCTAGTGCTGAGTATCCATAACATTGATTGTGGTTGATTCATACGCCACAAGGGCTCAGGATGTATAAAAGATAGTTCCCTTCTCCCATTTTCAATACCTTTCCTAAACGTTTTGGGGGTTTTTTTTAATAGATATTTGGGGGAGAGGAAGAGAAAGGCTTATAGTCTCTTGAGGGAAATACGTAGACATAAAATACTGCAAAGCCTATCACAACAAACTGCGTATCACTTTTGTAGACAAGTAGGGTTCCACGCTTAGGGAAAAAGAATTTTGAAGTAATCCTCAAGAAGCAAATAAAAATTACCAGCATTTATACTGACTTATTAAGCAATTTAGTCACAACAATTCATCATTCAAAAAAACCCTAGTTTCCCTCTTTAACATTGTCTGGTGATGAGAAGATATCTGCTAAATGTGATACGTGAGGCCTTCACATGCAAGCAAATAATTTTTAAAACCTGCATCCCAGAGGATGCCACAGATTTTAACACCATTCCTCAATTTAAAAATAGGAGCATTATCAGGCTCAAATTTTTTAAAAAGTTATGATCTTTTGCATAAATTCCTTGAGACAGGTTGCCACTTGTGCAGTTGGGAATGACTTAGGCAGGTTAGAATTGTCTCTTTCACTGCTGACTTGTGAATAAGGGAATGCATAAATCATTATACTTCTTCATTGGTTCACCCAGACAGCTCAGCAGACCAGCACATGGAGAGCTGTGATGTGACTCTGCATCAGCACTTGAGGTGATACTCTTCAGCTTAGCCCACTCCAAGAGAATTATTAAGGGAGCTTTCCCAGCTGCCAGGACTGCAGTTTTGCGTAGCCCTCACAAACATAATGAATTGGCGGATTAGTGCTTGATCAATCACAGACCTTCACTGTACAATAACATTTCTTTTAATGGAGTGGAATAAAAATATCTAGCAAACAATATTTGGCAGTCCTTTAAAATAAATAGTAAAATTTTCCTCTGCACAATCCAATGCAATAACATTATCTATAATAAAAAGTCCTTATTCAGCTTTTTTAATAACAGGTATCTTATTGAGACATTTAACCCTCATCACTCTACTAAGGGGATCTCTGCCTTCAGTTTTAGAATGTACAGAAGTAATTAACCTGACATGTCTAAAGTGCATTTTTTGACACCCTGGAATGGGTAATGAAAAGAATGAAGAAATTTACTTTTTGGTTCTCATGTCTGCTCTGTGGAAGGGTTTATCCATTTTTTTTATATACATAAAAAACTTCCATTAATGTTACAGAAAATCCGTAAAGTGTCTAGTCATCCTCATTCAGTTAAGATGACCACAAAATATAATCACACTTACAGAATCAACCTGCCATATTCTTCCCCTTTCTTCCCCCAGTTCCCAACATTAAATCTCATGATAGATGTAGAAACAGTAAACTTTAAAAAAAAAATCAAACATCCAAGCTTCCATTCCACCTGCAAGCACACAGATATCTGGTTCACTTTCCTTTTTTTTTCTTATCATGTATGTATTTCATCTCCAAAAACTTAGACTTTGAACTTCCATCCAGAATCTAAACCTTAAGTTAATAATCCAAATCAACTTCAAGTTCTAAGAAATAAAAACAAATTCCAGCTAACCCTTCACCTCTCTTCCCAAAGTTAGCCAGAACCTACAGATACCATTCCATGCCATCACTGCTTAGGTTTCTCACACTAGCAAGGTACACTGGAATGGGAGTGAGAGCAGGAAGCAACAGGACAAGATCCATCCTCTGCTCTCCCTTCTCAGGTGCTGCCATATGGTACAGCTTTGTGCCTGTGTATGTACACATCTTTCATCCTCTGCTTTCCCCAAGGGCAATCAACCACCATCCATCATTGCACTGCATTTAGCATGCTGCCAGTACAGTCTGCACTTCTCCAGGGGTTTGTTCTGCTATGGTTATGCAAACCCCAACATCATTGCTTATTTCCTACAGCCCAGTGTATTTCCCTGTGCAATTTGGCTTCATTAGAGTTACTGTACAGCATGCAGAAATAGATCATTTCTTTTTTATAGTGTCTCTACGTAAAACATTACAAATTCAAATTAGGCATTCATGGCTTAATAAGAAAGAACCCTGGCCTTGCTCAGTGTAAGGTCAGCAAAGATTTTACTCCATTGGGAAAAAAATATTCTGTGAATAAAGATTTTTGAAACAATATAATTGTTTTAAAAGGGCAATGCAAATGGTTTCAGCATGTGCAGCAACATTACCTTCAAATCCAAATCCCAAACTGAAGAATACTAAGTAAGTACGCCAACATCAAAAGCAGTGGCTCACCAGGTAGTAAGATGAAAGGAATGTGAAAACTCAGGGGAGCATTGTGCAAATTACGTGTCTAGAATATTAATAATAGTAGTAACAATGATATACATAATGCATATATTAATCATTCTATATGTACATACAAATTTATATATCCCTTTTATATAAAATATCTCTGTATTATATGTACGTAAAATTAATCCTGGTTTGTAGGTGGTTTTATATGTACATTTATACATATATGTATATGTACATTTATACATGTATGCATTAATGTTCATGTGTATGTGTGCATGAAATCTTAATTATATATCTACACGAGTTATTTATTTGAAACTATATGCATTTTAGAGTTTTCCTTTACAAAAAGTAAATGATAGGGCAGTGATAGGTGTTGCAAACAGGATAAGCTGGTTATAGCGAAGTGAGGACAGACTGACCTTTTAGAGGGGCCAGCAACGATTTGCATGTGGTAATCTCTGCTCTGTATTTTTGCCACCTCACTCTTCTGCGTCTCTGAGGCTTGCTAAATTAGTAAGTCACATTATGACATACACCTAACAAGAGAGGCCATTTCGTGAAGTCTGGGCCCGCACATCCTGCTTGAACAGTGTTATCTTCAAAATCCCTTTCTTTCCTGCAAGGAAAGAAAAGCTTCATCAGCTCTGCTGTGCCAAATACATTTTTCTGCAAGTGGTACTTCCAAGAAAAAAAAAGTATTGAAAAACTTCATTCATGTAGACAAAGAGCCACCCAAGTTGTACCTCACTGCACCACAATGAAACCACAGGCATCTGTCTGCATGACGGCCTTCTGCAGGCATCCGTAGTGGAGCTACATTAATGTCAAGGGCCAAGATACTGCACTAATTCTGTGAGGTACGTCCTGAGAGGAGACACAGGGAAGGTGAAGGGCAAGGGAGGTCTGGGGTCACTGAATTCATGATTGTTTTGCCCAGGGGCTGGAACAGCATCATCAGAAATGTCACCAAGCTCCTCTGGGTGAATGGACAGAAATCTGGAGCCGAGTCCTGTATCCAGATCTATCAGTGGAACTGTGGCAGTGAAAATTGTTTTATCTTCAAAACTGTTCTGGCAAATTAATGTTAAAAATATAATTCCACACTGACTTCCAGACAACACAGAAAATAAATTCAGCTTGTTTTTTTCAGTCTCCATGTCCCATTTTTTTGTCGTTTTTTCTGCTGATTTTAGTGCAATTGTCTACTGCTGTTTTTAAAAGTTAACACTTTTAGTGGATCTCAGTCAAGCCTCTAGAATTAATCCTTTTCTGAGAAAAGAAAATGTGATTGTAGTGCATGCAGTGAACTGCAGGGGAAAACATTCATAGTCAGATGTTTTAAGTGCCTAATTTGCTGCTGCTGACACATGGGCAGACAGATACATTATCTAATATCTAGCAATTAAATTATGCTGAAAACGAACAGAGGTTTAAAACTGAGTTCATTAAGACAAAGAACACTTTGGAAGTTGAAGCGTAAAGTACTGTAAGATTGCTCTTAGTGTTTTCTAATATATATTTTTTTAAAAAGAAAGGTCTTTCAATATACAGTAGGGAGTGAGTATTCAGTAAGCTAAGCATTCTATGGATTTAGTACTCATTCTACAGAAAATTGCAGCATGTACACTGCTAGCCAGAATACAATAATAATTCGGTGTCAATTGCAGTGTTTTTATTATAACACTGCACTACTCTGAAGTGCACTTTTTGTTTACAACATTTTATGTGAATCATTAATTCTTATACTTAAAAATGTATATCCTCGAGCTATAAAAGATATGGTACATCTTCATTCTTTACAGTCTGCAAAACAATATCATCCTGATACCGATCATTTTGAAGTAGATATAAAGCATGGCAGCACCAGCTGTTTTTAGTAGCATGTACTGCATTCCTCTATACAGCCATTTAATACAAGTCTTCCTCCTATAAATCTATTTAATACAAGCCTGCCTCATACTGCTTTCCATTTCCACTGATGTTCTCTACAGCTCATCTGGTTTTAAAAGAACAGGAGCCAGATCAATTTGCAGGATACTCAGGGTAAATCAGAGGGATCAAATTACCCCAGCCTCTCCCAGACCATGCTAAGCTGACCCTCAATACCCCACTATGCTCATGCTCCAGGGCTGCTTATCAAGGCACAAGCTGCTGTTTCTGCTATTAGTGATATCCACCAAAACATCCACAATAATAGCCATAAACAGAAAACTGGGGACTTGTAATCAATGTGCAGTTCTATTTTACAAGTTGGTAGCTTTAGTTTAAGTGTTTTCCTATATTTTCAAAGCAATCAGAGGCAGAAGTTAACAGCGAAACAAATGCACAATAGAATTTTGAGAGATGGGAGAGGGCTTTCCCGTCCTGAACAACTCCCCATCTTTTTCTGCTTTATATAACAATTCTTCAACACAAATGATGTTTTCTTTATTTGTATCAGCCACAGATTCATCAGTTTTAAAGGAATTGTATTTGCCTGTTGACAGATACACCTTTGTCTTTCTTTTCTATAGTAGTCTTGTTTCAGGCCTCAAAAAAAAAAAATCACTTTGAGTTTCTCTCTTCTTCCTAATACAAAAGGTAATAATGTTGGATGGATTCAGTAACGAGTAGTCAGAAGAGGGTGAACATTCAGCATCAGAATTAAAACACAGTCTCTTCCTCTCTCTCTGGGCAACAATGAAGTTGAGAATTGGAAATGTTCTAGGGGTAGCAGGGTTAATGACTCTTATTTACAGAAAACAATTTGAGGGCCTATTAAACTTCTACATCATGTGATGACGAGCTTTGACCTCGTAAGTTAATGAACAGTAGTTTCCACAAGCCCAAGATAAATGCCAGGGTATAATTAGCAGCCCTGAAACTCAAAGGAACAAACAGACAGATGTGGAGTTCTTTCAGTGCAATTAAACATCAGACAGACTATTGAAACTTCTGAAGAGAGAATCCCAGAGATTTAGATGGCTTGCAAAAGGGCTGGGAGATAAGTTTAGGGGTTTTTAAAGTCTTCTCAGGAAATTCCCATACTATTCCATAAACATACTCCACATGTTACCTCCCAGCTGCACTGAAAAATGCAGTGAGGAGATGGAGGCCTTGAGCTGCCTAAAATTCAAGGCTACTTCCATTTATTTTTTCCCTTAATATGTATGTTTTCATTTTAGTTACAATAATTTGTGATAGCAGTTTGAGAACCAAGTAGTGTCCAAATCTTAAAGATTTGGGACTGATAATATGAAAAAACCCATATAAATTATATTACAAGTGCACATCTGTTCATTTACCCACAGCAAAAAACAGGGTGGAGCTCTTGGACATCTGCAGTACATTGATGATGTCATTGTATGGGGTAATACTGCAGAAGAAGTTTTTGAGAAAGGCAAGAAAGTCATCTGAATTCTTTTGAAAGCCTGTTTTGCCATAAAGAGAGGCAAGGCCAAGGGACCTACACAAGACATCCAATTCCTGGGAATTAAATGGCAGGATGGGTGCTGCCAGATCCTTATGGAGACAATCAACAAAATAACAGATATGTCTCCACCAACTAACAAAAAGGAAACACAAGCCTTCCTAGGCGTTGTGGGTTTCTGGAGAATGCACATTCCAGTTTATAGCCAGGCTGTGCACCCTCTCTATCAAGTGACCTGAAAGAAAGTGACTCTCAATGGGGCCCTGAACAGCAACAGGCATTTGAACAAATTAAACAAGAGATTGTGCATGCAGTAGCCCTTGGACCAGTTCAAACAGGACCAGACATTAAAAATGTGCTCTATACTGCAGCTGGGACAGTGGTCCTACCTGGAGCCTCTGGCAGAAAGCCCCAGGGGAGACTCGAGGTTGCCCCCTACGGTTTTGGAGTTGAGGATACAAAGGCTCTGAAGCCAACGATGCTCCAACTGAAAAAGAAATACTGGCAGCATATGAAGGAGTTTGAACTGCTTCAGAAGTGATTGGTACTGAAGCACAGCTCCTTCTTGCACCCCGATTGCCAGTATTGGGCTGGACGTTCAAGGGTAAGGTTCCTGCTATTCATCATGCTACAGATACTACGTGGAGTAATCACACAGTGGGCTGGAATAGGAAACCCCAATCATCCAGGAATCTTAGAAGTGATCACAGACTGGCTGGAAGGCAAAGACCTTGGAATGCCACCAGAGAAGGTGGTGACACAGGCTGAAGAAGCCCCACTGTATAATGAGCTACCAGAGCATGAAAAGCAGTATGCTCTGTTCACTGATGGATCCTGTTGTCTTGTAGGAAAACACAGGAGATGGAAAGCTGCTGTGTGGAGTCCTACATGACAAGTCGTGGAAGCGGCTGGGGGAGATGGTGAATCCATTCAGTCTGTAGAGGTGAAAGCCATCCGGCTGGCTTTAGATATTGCTGAACGAGAGAAGAGGCCAATGCTCTATCTCTGTGCTGACTCATGGATGGTGGGAAACGCCTTGTGGGGGTGGCTAAAGCAGTGGAAGCAAAGCAATCAGCAGGGCAGAGGTAAACCTATTTGGGCTGCCACACTGTGGCGAGATATTGCTGCTCGCCTAGAGAAACTAGTCGTAAAGGTACATTATGTAGATGCCTGCACACCTAGAAGTTGGTCCACTGAGGAACATCGAAACAACTAACGAGCAGATCAGGCTGCTAAAGTGTTGCAGATAGATTTGGACTGGGAACATTAAGGTGAACTGTTTTCAGCTCAGTGGGCCCATGACACACTTCAGGTCATCAAGGAAGGGATGCAACATATAGATGGGCTCAGGACAGAGGGGTGGACTTAACCATGGACGCTATTGCACGGGTTATCCACAACTGTGAAACATGTGCTGCAATCAGGCAAGCTAAGTGGTTGAAGCCTTTGTGGTATGGGGGACGGTGGTTGAAATATAAATATGGACAAGCCTGGCAAATTGACTATATCACACTTCTTCAAACCCACCAGGGTAAGCGCTATGTGCTTACAATGGTGGAAGGAAGCACCAGATGGCTGGAAACATATCCTGTGCCCCATGACACTGCCCATAACGCTCTCCTGGGCCTTGAAAAGCAAGCCTTGTGGCAACATGGTACTCCAGAAAGAATTGAGTCAGACAATGGGACCCATTTCAAAAACAATCTTATAGCCAACTGAGCTAAAGAACAAGCTATTGGGTGGGTATACCATATCCCCCATCATGCACCAACCTCTGGAAAAATTGAACAATATGATGAACTATTAAAAACTACCCTGAAAACAACGGGTGACGGTACCTTTAAAAATTGGGATAAGCATTTGGCACAAGCCACCCGGTTAATTAACACCAGGGGACCCATCAATCAAGCTGGCCCTGCTCAATCAGACCTTCTGCATAAAGCAAAGGGGATAAAGTCCCTGTGGTGGAAGAAAGGAATTTGTTAGGGAAAACTGTTTGGTTTTTTCCTGCTTTGGGCAAAGGCAAACCCATTTGTGGGACTGCTTTTTCTCAAGGACCTGGATGTACCTGGTGGGTGATGCTAAAGGATGGTGAAGTCAAATGTGTACCTCAAGGGAAGCTAATGCTGGGTGAGAATACTCAATATCAAGCTGTATGATGTTAGTTGCTATGTAATACTAACAGTGCTCAATAAGTGCTTTTCAGGATAATGTCATGGATGAAACCAGAGCTAGCTTCAACAAGTGGCATCCAGTAATCTCCTTGAGGGTAAAACCCTTAACCTGCAACCCATGGGCATGAACCACAACAACCTTCATACAATCTTTTCTGCCCTGAGAGACTTCATAAGAGATGGAACCTGCAATCATGAACTGANGGCTCAGGACAGAGGGGTGGACTTAACCATGGACGCTATTGCACGGGTTATCCACAACTGTGAAACATGTGCTGCAATCAGGCAAGCTAAGTGGTTGAAGCCTTTGTGGTATGGGGGACGGTGGTTGAAATATAAATATGGACAAGCCTGGCAAATTGACTATATCACACTTCCTCAAACCCACCAGGGTAAGCGCTATGTGCTTACAATGGTGGAAGGAAGCACCAGATGGCTGGAAACATATCCTGTGCCCCATGACACTGCCCATAACGCTCTCCTGGGCCTTGAAAAGCAAGCCTTGTGGCAACATGGTACTCCAGAAAGAATTGAGTCAGACAATGGGACCCATTTCAAAAACAATCTTATAGCCAACTGAGCTAAAGAACAAGCTATTGGGTGGGTATACCATATCCCCCATCATGCACCAACCTCTGGAAAAATTGAACAATATGATGAACTATTAAAAACTACCCTGAAAACAACGGGTGACGGTACCTTTAAAAATTGGGATAAGCATTTGGCACAAGCCACCCGGTTAATTAACACCAGGGGACCCATCAATCAAGCTGGCCCTGCTCAATCAGACCTTCTGCATAAAGCAAAGGGGATAAAGTCCCTGTGGTGGAAGAAAGGAATTTGTTAGGGAAAACTGTTTGGTTTTTTCCTGCTTTGGGCAAAGGCAAACCCATTTGTGGGACTGCTTTTTCTCAAGGACCTGGATGTACCTGGTGGGTGATGCTAAAGGATGGTGAAGTCAAATGTGTACCTCAAGGGAAGCTAATGCTGGGTGAGAATACTCAATATCAAGCTGTATGATGTTAGTTGCTATGTAATACTAACAGTGCTCAATAAGTGCTTTTCAGGATAATGTCATGGATGAAACCAGAGCTAGCTTCAACAAGTGGCATCCAGTAATCTCCTTGAGGGTAAAACCCTTAACCTGCAACCCATGGGCATGAACCACAACAACCTTCATACAATCTTTTCTGCCCTGAGAGACTTCATAAGAGATGGAACCTGCAATCATGAACTGAACTAAAACTCATATATATTTAAGGATAAAAACAGTTGCGACATAAGCATAATGTAAATGGTAAGGAATAGGGGGTGAAGGGTCCTGGTTTGACCCAATGCAGTATTCCATCCCACACCCATCATGCTCAGTTTAAAGCAGAGGGATCACAAGGGTCAATCCCTCTCCCTTTATGGCCAGGGCCCCCGAGAGCACTGATGGGCTTTAATGACCCTAAGCANAAAGAACAAGCTATTGGGTGGGTATACCATATCCCCCATCATGCACCAACCTCTGGAAAAATTGAACAATATGATGAACTATTAAAAACTACCCTGAAAACAACGGGTGACGGTACCTTTAAAAATTGGGATAAGCATTTGGCACAAGCCACCCGGTTAATTAACACCAGGGGACCCATCAATCAAGCTGGCCCTGCTCAATCAGACCTTCTGCATAAAGCAAAGGGGATAAAGTCCCTGTGGTGGAAGAAAGGAATTTGTTAGGGAAAACTGTTTGGTTTTTTCCTGCTTTGGGCAAAGGCAAACCCATTTGTGGGACTGCTTTTTCTCAAGGACCTGGATGTACCTGGTGGGTGATGCTAAAGGATGGTGAAGTCAAATGTGTACCTCAAGGGAAGCTAATGCTGGGTGAGAATACTCAATATCAAGCTGTATGATGTTAGTTGCTATGTAATACTAACAGTGCTCAATAAGTGCTTTTCAGGATAATGTCATGGATGAAACCAGAGCTAGCTTCAACAAGTGGCATCCAGTAATCTCCTTGAGGGTAAAACCCTTAACCTGCAACCCATGGGCATGAACCACAACAACCTTCATACAATCTTTTCTGCCCTGAGAGACTTCATAAGAGATGGAACCTGCAATCATGAACTGAACTAAAACTCATATATATTTAAGGATAAAAACAGTTGCGACATAAGCATAATGTAAATGGTAAGGAATAGGGGGTGAAGGGTCCTGGTTTGACCCAATGCAGTATTCCATCCCACACCCATCATGCTCAGTTTAAAGCAGAGGGATCACAAGGGTCAATCCCTCTCCCTTTATGGCCAGGGCCCCCGAGAGCACTGATGGGCTTTAATGACCCTAAGCAGCCTCACCTGGTGCTTCTGCCCACACCTGTGGCCCTGGAGCCTATTTCAGCCCAGCACGGGGCTGTCAGTGGGGGTGCTAGTGATGTGGCAAGATACTGCTCTTCAGCTCTTCCTAGTTCCTTGCTCAAGCATCTGAGGAGGCTTCTTCTTGATTCTTCTGCCTTTGATCCTGATCTGTGCATTCCTGTATCCAGTTCCTGCCTGCTGCTGAGTCCATTCTGGGACTTTCCTGGGGCATACCCTGCAGTGTCCAGGCTGATGTGAGCATCATCAGGGGAGCTCAGTATTGTTTTTGTATATGTTTGTGTATATTCTGTTATTTCCCATTGATATTTTAATACTTTGTTATTGTTTCATTAAAACTGTTTTCCAATCCGTAAGTCTATCTCCCTTTTCTGTTTCCTATCTCCCTTTGGGAAGGGAAAGGGTAAATAAAGAATATCTGTCAGCCCTAAACCTTGACAGTAATAAAAAATTTCCACCTTCTTAACTGATGACTGCTGGACGTTCACATTCTGGGATGTAGAAGAAAAAGGTAGCAGTAAATGAAGAAAGTAAGCAATTCAGATGATCTAGCTGAAACTTTCCTGTATATCTATACACCTGAAAGATAAATACCCATTTTTGTGCAAGGCATGCTTCCTGGACTCTCTATAAAAACCATATCTGTACATTCAGATAGAAAATAAATAGACAGAAACTACCTCGTATGACAACCTGTCATAAAATAGGTTGTTACAGTTCCAATACATCTATACTGAAATTATTAATATTAATTTAAGCAAATGAAAAAGTATGAGTTAAATGCAAGTTATAACAGTATCAGCATCCACCTTTTACCGAGTTGATTTATCCTGTTCTTTAAGTGTCCACAGATACATTGGTATGTGACCTGAGCTAGATAGTTTAATACCATCTTGTTAGCACTATTCTATATTGCACACAATTCTGTGGCTTCCATGAAGGCGTACTCTCAGGCTATGTTGTCAAAAAGACAAAAATTCAGTTTCATCTCTTCCAACATGAAGTATATGTGGTTTCCTGAAGTAAAAAAACACATATCTTTTTGCAGCCTCCACTGGGATATGCAGTTTAAGTTCCATCCTACACCCCAGCACTATTCTTTAGCTAACATATCATATATTGTTAGCTGCAACTTGTACTTCGCATGAAGGACGTGACAGTAGCTAATGGCCAGTAGCTTTGGAAGTTACATGTTTGGCAACAACTACACAAGAATCCTTATCAGTGGAGCCTTCCCATAGTTCATCTTACACCTAAACCATAATCACAGACCTCTGATCTATTGAACATACCACTATTGCCACTGTGATGTGGTTGAAATTCCAGTCAAAGACTGGAATTTTTCCAGTAACTTTCAAGTCACAAAAGCTTTGGTAAGACAGACTTGTAACTGCCTGGTTTGGATACTACCCCCAATGGACTACTTTCTGTACAAGTCACTAGTAAACTCCAGGCTCTGTGACTCTACCAAGGATTATATTTCCTCTCCTCCCTGCTACTTCTGATATCATTTTCCACAGCATGCCAGACCTTAAGTCAAATCTTCTGCCTTTGTCACAGATCAGTAATTAAGAACCCACCTCCCATCTCCTGTCTCCTCAATGCTCAATCAGATACTGGCACAGAAACAGGACCACACCATTTGAGGTAGAATATCTTTTCTGTACACAGTGGGCCTTCCTCTCGTGATTTCAACCATGGCATTTTTACTCTAGTTTGCATAAATACAAATTACATTACAGTTCATTGATTTATCTAGCACTTAAAAAACTAAGTCACAGAATTTGTCTCTATTAATCTCCTGCAGCCTTGAATTTCAAAACACTGGAAAAATGTTCTATGGAGAGAGGTCCTGTTTTCTTTCTTTGCCCCGTATTTACAAGGTATCATTTCATATTCTTTATGTAATGGTAATAGCCAATAGATATGCTTCTTTAAAAAAATAAATAAATTCACTCAATCCCTGATTTCTTCCCTCACACTCATCAACATCTTAGACACAAGCATGCATGCGCACACCTGAATGTTTCTGGACTTCTCTTTTCCCAGGAAAAAAATACTGAAGCAACATAAAAATGATAATAAGTAAAGGTATATGAACAAGTCAAACATCTAATTGTATTCTCTTTGTCCTAGGATTTTAGACAAAGGGACATACTGACTTAGAGGTAGAGTTTTCTGACAAAATCTGAAGAACCCATCCAGACCTTTACAAGTCAACAATTTCTGGAAACCAGGCAAATGTTTAACAAGTTCCACAAGTAGGGCCTGTGAGACATGTCTTCATTTTTGTTTTGAACCCACCAAGAACTTATTTTGATACCCCTTAGTTCCTAAGCGAGGAAACCTTTGAACAATCATTCCTCATCCAGCTCCCCTATACCACAAATTATTTTATATACTTTTCTCATATCCTCCATATAGTAATCTTTTCCAAGACAAACACTCACTTTTCATATGTAAGGTATTTCACATCTGTCTCTGTTTTTTCTGCACCTCCTCCACTATGGTACTTTTAAGGTTGGAAAACAAAAGCAGGACCTGAATCTGAAATGTTTGGAAATCTTCAAGCATTGGTGAACTTCTTGTTTTTTCCTGTGACTTAAAACAAAGCATCATTGTGCATGCTTTGGCTTTCTTGGGATGAATGCACTTCTGTGAACTCTTTCATGCGTGCATATATATAGATCGCAGCTCTGGTTGGAGTAAGAACTAGTGCGCTTGTATTCTGGTGTCCTTTTCAGGCTTTAAAATTAAGTTTTGAGGTTTGAAAGTAGGAAGCCCAGGATGTTTCCCCCATTTCAACCTCACAGAACGCCAGAGGGTCACATCCTGTGGTCACAGCAGCCCAGTGCACCTAATCACCCCTGTGCTGTTATTTCAAGGTGACAGCTACTGCACGTTAGAGTGGAGAAACAGTCCTTGCTCATGCAAACATCTATTGCAAAATACAGGCAGAGGAAGCTAAAAACAAGTCAGAAGGTAAATCAAACCAAAGCCTAGAAAATAATCATGGGCAATCTTTAAGTTCTCTGTGGCCCAGATATTTAATGGATGGGCTTGCAACTATCTGAAAGTTGCAATCTCTTTTAAAAATAAATTAGTTTGAACCTAATAAATAGACACACACTTAGAAATGAAAGTAAGTAAAATTTGAAATAGTCAGAGACATTGCATGCAATTTTCAGCTATTTTCACTTATTAAACAGCCCCAAATTGTTCCTTTTATGCCTAGTATATTTTATTATTAATTTTTACATTGGTAGAAAGAAAAAATTAATGCACAGCTCTGAATATTGATGCAAATTCAAGTCCTAACTACAGCACTGTAAAAAAATACAAGATGTTTAATGACTTAAACAGATATCTCAGACTAAGAGGATAAATGACATCCAAATTTGGAGTTTTGTTTAAACATTTCACTTCCTCCAAACACCTCTCAATAATCAGAACAGGCTGTTTTGAATAATTAGCAAAACAGGAATCAACCATCACTGTTCATATAAATCAAGTCAGTGAGCTACAAGGTCATAAAATGAGGGTGATAAGAGCATAGTTTCTGCTTGAATTAAATGGAGATGTACCATTTTATATCAGAATATTGCTCAGGAGTAACTCAGCCATATGTCCATTAGTATAGAGACACCTACAAACTATGACATATTTCAATACCTAAAGTGACCTGAGAAAATTCCACAACACAAGTAAAAAGCGTCAGCCTTAATCTCCTTTAAATTTGCTTTATGTGCTGAAGTAAGCTGATGTGGAGTCCAAAGTCTCCATAATCACTCTAAATTGGTGTAAAATCAGTGGAAGCAAAACAAATATTATATTATATTACAATATTTTTAACTCTTTACCGTAACAACTCTTTCTTTTGCTATGATTTGTTAAAGAGAACAAAACACTTGTTAAGATAGGATTTAATTTGTTCTTGTCCTGTGCTGCAGTTCATCCTTTCGTTTTTCTTAGCTTAGAACTTTGCTTCTTCCTCCCCATGCATCTCACCTCTGTTTACACAGCAGAGGTGACTCACCGCACGCTTGCTTTGACATTTAACGATACAGTACAGTGCATTAGTGTTTGTCTATGAGGAAGAGTAGAGTAATACAGCTAGTAGTTGCTCTTCTCTTGAAGGAAGAACAATACTGTGCAAGGGGTCCTTGCATCTCATTATCTAATATACTAAGTTCTTTATAATTAAAGAAAGATTCTTTCTACTGAAGAAACAGCTAGAGTGTCACACTGTCCATTAGAAAGATGAGCACAGGGGGCTCATGTCTTCGTTCAAAACTACCATTAGATGGGTGTAAAGAAGTTATTAAATCTTCCTCTGTTACCAAGAAAACCAAGCGTCTGTAACCCACTGTAGCTCTGCAAAGCTTCTGGAAAGAGAACAACCAATTTCCTTAGTGCAACCGAGACTAGTACATGCATCTTAAGTGGCTGGTACTGATCACCTGAACTTATACAATCTTTTATTCACCCATTGCTACAGTGAATCCATTAAGGAAAAAAAAAATACAGAATTAGATCAAGGAGAAAAATTGAAGAACCACAGGAACAGTGCCTGTTTTCAAAACTAAAGCCATTCAAAATCCTGGCATCCCTGATGAGAACGAGATGTGAGGTTACAAGACGGCCGGGTCCAACACAATAGAGCATAATAAGATTTTTTTTCCTCTGCTCTATACTTGCCATTTTCAAATAACATGCTTTTTGTTAAATTCATAATAGGAGTAATGATTTCAATGAATAATGTTTTTAAAACCCTTCGGCTGAGGAAGTACACTAGATCTGCCTATCCCTTTGAAATTTGTTGTGATTCCTAAAGTATCACCATACCTTGCACTGCAGAGACAGAAAATGACTAAACTGCTATGCGGGTACGTTATTGTAATACAGAAATGGAGATAGTTCCCATGGCACTCATAAGACTGTACTTATGCCTGCGACTGTATCTGAATATCCATCCATACTTGCAATGAGTGATCTAAAAACGTCATGAAAACCACATGATACCTCACACCTTCAGGAATGATCCTTAACAATTTATAGCCATGTTCAGGAGTAAACTCTTGGTCATTTTTCATCAAAGGAGTAACATTTACAGTTTCAAATTTCTGGATCCCTAGAGAAGATTTGATGTTTTTAAATGTGTTTTACTTTTTTAGAAGAAGAAAAAATAGTTGAACTAATCACATAAAAGTATTGTATGAATAATACTGATGAAATCCTCCTACTAATATTAATAATGGTATTATATCTGTTTGACTAATGAGTAAAGTATACACTAAAGAGATCAGAATTTAAAAGCAATTGATATATTGCTACAGGACCTGATCCAAACTCCCTGAAATACAGTGAATAAGACAGAATTATAGATCAGAAGTCCTTATCTTGAGCCCAGTGAGGGACATAATATCTGGTACAGTATTCCTGACGTTCATTTATATATCATATCAACTTTGCAGGCGGAAAATTCTTTGTGAAGTGAAAAAGGCTCTTCTATTATCTTAAATACCACAGACAAAAATTTGGGCAGAGCTGCAGGAAGGAAATCCTCCTCTGTACAGCTCAATGTGCTCTCAATGCAAAATTATACTCTGCAACAAATTAAAAAGCACTATATAAAATATTAGTTTTCCTTAATTATTTTAGATTTCACTTCTTCCCAGAGGAGACACCTCCATTAAATTTATGTCATTAATACGTATTTTCTTCCTTTCAACTGTTTTAAACTTAAACCCCACCTTCAAACTAAAGACCATTTAACTCTTTTTTCATGTTTGTATTTACCAAAAAAAATTTAAATATTTCATTTATAAACTAAACCTCCTTGCTTTGTGATTTTACTTTTCAAGTAAATTCATACAGCTATAAGCTCATTTTATCACTCTTTTATTATCTCCTTTGGTTTATTTATGCTAAACTTGTATTGAAATGTGTATGCAGTCTGTTAATACAGCATACTGTAATTATACAAAGCCTGTACTGAGATTCCTTAGTTTACAGCATCAGCCTCCACTGTGTTAACCAGAGCAGAACTCTGCCACTGTATTGAACTATAAACATACTAAGAAACTGCAGTTCACTGTATGATATTGCACATCCTCACTCTACTCATCCCTGACAACTCTACTGAATTACTACTTTGCAGAAGTTTAATTCTCTTGAGTAAATCTTTTCAGTTAATTTTCCCTGACTTTTCATTTTTCACTCTCTAATTCCAGATTCAATTTATCCTGCTGTCAACCGCTTATGTGTGTATTTATACACATGCACTCCTAGATGTGCAAATGTTAAACATGGTTGTACCCTTTTTCAAGCAATTAGGATAGAAATACACTATGTAATCTTTTAGATTTCCTGCTATACCTCATTAGACATCTCTCTACTAACATGTTTCCCCTGCATTAGCCTTTTTAAATAATGTTCCTTTAGTATTTCAGATAATGATTTCAGTCTCCAGTAGTGCTACAATCCAAACTTTGATGAAGCAGTAGCAAGGCTTTTTTAAAAATACAAATGCATATAACAAAATCTTTTATGTCTGCTAATTTTGTAATGCTGTAGAAAAGAAGAATTGACAGGAATTGTCAATGAAATCTTAGTTGGATGAGTACACTTTCGGGCTTTTTTCTTCTGATACTTGTTAAATCGCACAATTACTCAACTTCTGCATCTTCTGTCGTGACAGAAACACAGGATTATTTCTTTCAAAACATTTTCTAGGATTATTGCTGAAATGTGATGGTCCTCACATACAACTGGACTGATAATACAAATCTATATTTCTACCCCTTACCTACCTTCATCAAAATCAAATAATGTTAAAAAGCCATTTAAGACCTACTTCTTCTTAAGAACGTCAATTTTTATTGTAAAATTTTGTACTAAAAGTTTCAGGAAAAAAAAATTTGTATATGACCACTCAGGCACAAGAAAGAGAAAATTATATAGCAAAAGAGAAGGCTGGATATGAATGCATCAGTCATTCACAGAATCACAGAATGGTAGGGGTTGGAAGGGCCCTCTAGAGACCAACTAGTCCAACCCCCCTGCTAAAGCAGGTTAGCCTAGAGCAGGTTGCACAGGAACGCAACCAGGTGGGTTTTGAATATCTCCAGAGAAGGAGACTCCACAGCCTCCCTGGGCAGCCTGTTCCAGTGCTGTGTTATCCTTACAGTAAAAAAGTTCCTCCTCATGTTCAGGTGGAACTGCCTGTGTTCCAGTTTGTACCTGTTGCCCCTTGTCCTGTCACTGGGCATCACTGATAAGAGCCTGGCCACATGCTCTTGGCACACACCCTTTAGATATTTATAAGCATTGATGAGATCTCCTCTCATTCTTCTCCAGNAAGAGCCTGGCCACATGCTCTTGGCACACACCCTTTAGATATTT
>VZSC01004037.1:0-58834 GCA_013398225.1 Steatornis caripensis
TCTTCTGCCTTTGATCCTGATCCGTGCGTTCCTGACTCCAGTTTCCATCTGCTGCTGAGTCCAGTCTGGGCCTGTCCCAGGGCCTGCCCTGCAGCATCTCAGTGACAGGATCGTCATCTAGAGCTTGATATGGGTTTTGCGTGTTTTGATATGTATTTGTATTCTGATATTTGTTTATATTTCATTATTTTGTTCATCTATTATTATCATACTTTTTGCTGTTGTTTCATTAAAATTGTTTTACTTATTGCAATCCACAGCCCTTTTTCCCTTTTCTCTTTCCTGTCTCCTTCTGGGGAGGGAAACGGTTAATAGAGAGCATCTGTCCTCTGTTTAATAGCCAGCGCATCCTTAAACCCTGACATACTGAAAGGCATTTAAAGAACAATGCAGTCATCAGGTGCAGTCGTCAAAGGTTGACAAAAGGAGACTCCTGTCTAACTAATTTGATATCCTTCTATGATAAGGTCATCTGACTAATGGGTGAAAGGAAGGCGCTTGATGCAGTTTTTCTGGATTTTAGCAAGGCTTTTGATACTGCCCCTCACAGCAACCTTCTGGACAAGTTGTCCAACTGTGGGATAAGTGGGTTCATGATGCACTGGGTGAAGAACTGGCTGAACTACAGGACTCAAAGGGTTGTAATTAATGGGGCTACATCTGGCTGGCAACTGGTCACCAGTGGTGTTCCTCATGGCTCAATTCTAGGGCCAGTTCTGTTCCATATACTTATCAATGAACTGGATGCAGGAGTTGAATGCAGTTAGTAAGTTTGCTGATGATACCAAACTGGGAGGTGATCTTGACCCTCTTGAGGGACAAGTTGCCTTGCAGATGGATCTAGATAGGTTGGAGCACTGGACTATGGCTAATGTGATTAAATTTAACAAGTCCAAACACTGGATTCTGCACCTCGGATGTAGTAACACTGCACAAGTCTAAGTTGGGAGATGAATGTCTGGAGAGCAGCCCTGCAGAAAGGCATCTGGGGGTGCTGGTTCACAGCAGGCTCAGCAGGAGTCAGCAGTGTGCCCTGGCAGCCAAGACGGCAGACCACATCCTGGGGTGCATCACAACATAACCAGTCAGTCAAAAGAGGTGATTATCCTGCTGTATTTAGCGCTGGTATAGCCTCACTTGGAGTATCGTGTGCAGTTCTCGGCCACACCATTTAAAAAGTGTGTGAAGGTTCTTGAATGTGTCCCGAGAAGGGCACCAAAGCTGGGGAAGGGGCTGGCAGGCACGTCCTCTAAGGAGTAGCTGAGGACTCTGGGTTTGTCTAGTTTGGAGAGAAGGAGTCTGAGGGGTGACCTCCCTGCTCTCTACGGCTTCCTGAGGAGGGGCGGTGCAGAGGGAGGTGCTGGTCTCTTCTCCCTGGTACCCAGCACCAGGACATGTGGGAACAACTCAAAGCTGCGTCCATCAGGGGAGGTTCCGACTTGACACAAGGAAGCCTGGAACAGGCTTCCAGCAGAGATGGTTGATGCCCACGCCTGTCAGTGTTGAAGAGGCATTTGGACAACATCCTCAATGCCATACTTGAACTCTTGGTCAGCCCTGAAGTTGTCAGGCAGTTGGACTCAATGATTGTTGTAGGTCCCTGCCAAGAGAAATATTCTAGTCTAGTCTAGTCTAGGAGAAAGTGAAGGAACTGGGAGACAAATCTGGAAGTGCTTTCTTTACTACATAGACACTACTAGCGACAGAGAAACACTCTAGCCTGTGAGTCTGCAAAAACTTCATGTGAGAAAAATAACATCTTTTTGTTTCTTGAGTTCAGTGACTCACAACAGGTAGAAGGGAACTGATGGAAATAAGGAAATCTTTTGCTAAAGGAAATATCAAGATGTTTTTCCTATTCCCTGCCCAACTGAGAGTTCACTATAAAAAAATGCGTATTTTCTGAGATGAGAACTGTGCTAGGAAAAGAAAAACATGAAAAGGGGACAATTTCTCTCATAAAAAAAAAAAGAGAAAGCATATAACCAAGAAAAACAATGAAATCTCATTCACACAGAAGAAAAAAAAAAATCCCACAAAACCTTCTAAGCTACTTTTATTGGTGATAAACTATAAAATATTACAGTGAAATAGTGACAGATTCCAGAACTGAATTAAAAGTTCTTAATGATAATGATGTTGTAAAGCAGCAGGAAGGAGAAGATACTGCCAAACAGATACAGGGCTGTTTCCTCCTTCCAGTGCTCTTTAATCTGAATGAAAACTTTATCACTTTGCCACTTTACATAACAATTTTCAGATCTGATAATTCTTCTTCTTATAATTGTAATATCATTACATTTGGTGGGCTTATCCTATTTTGACATGAATGCAACTCAGCAATAAACTCCAGTCAATTGAATTACACTACCATAAGTTCAACGCGAGATCAGAATCCAGCCCTATTTCATTGGACAGATACTATAACACTTAATATATTAAGGAATTTATTAAAAGCAGAATATGGAAAACATAAGCATACAAAATGTTTCATACATTTGAAAGGTTTGTCTTAATCCCCATAACAATTTTCAAGACTCTCATTAGAATTCATTTTTCAGTACTAAAACTGCACACCATACTGTGAAAACAGATCTACTATCTCAACATTTTTTGCTTTTAAATAAGCCGATAAAAGGGGATAATTATTAAATCTCTACACACCCAGAAAACTGGTGACTCAACTGTCATGGGTTTGAGTTTACTTTGCCAAGAGACTGTGTGATTAAAGGCACAGGAAATTATATTACTGACACAATAATCAGGCTGTGTCTTAACGTGAATTTACTTAGAGCACTGGGAATTATTTGTTTGGTTTCTTTTTTTGTTTATATTCATGTACTGAGTGGAAAATGCCTCAACCTTTAATGTGAAGTAAAATGTGTATCTTCCTAGTGGCATTTGTTACATACACAGAGACGGAAAAAGGCACAGCTACCTCCTCTGCTCCCTCTTTATGTTCACGGGCTCTTGCTGTCTTTCTGACTTTTGTTTCCTTCAAAGTACCAACCAAATTGAAGGTCAGAGGTACTGCATTTGCACAGATAGTGATCTTCAAACTTCAAATGACCAAAACTGTTCAAAAGACACAAAAGAAACTTAGCTATAAAAACCATGAATTAACCACTGCCTGAAACTCCTTATTCTGTTTCAGAAATCCACAGTCTCATATGAGCCAAAGGTACTTCCTGTGTGTTTTGTCTTGTTCTCTGTCGTTGTAACTACTAGACATGAGGTATTTAGAACTCAGGAAGCAGACACACCTACTTGAAGTTGACGGACTTCAGTAGCACTCAAGTCCTTGATTCTCAGCCTTAAAGTTCGTGGGCTTCTCCAGCAGATGATTATTAAGCCCCTGCCTTCCTTCATACATGCTCCTCTTATAAGAACTTGCTGCTTAGTTGAGATGTGTCGGGTAGAAATATCTAGCTCAGGTTATCGGTGTTGAAATTACTTTGATGCAACATGCTTCCACCTGGAATGTCAACCATGAAAACAAACCAGGATGGATTTTTTAGTTCTTAGCTTCTAGGGAAAAAAAATGCCACATTACTTTGAGTCGGTATCTTACTTTTTTATTTTTTCTGTTATAGTCATAAGTCTTAGAAGTCATCATATTTCTGTATGCGTGCATCCCTGAAGGGATCAAAAGGGACTAACCAGAACTCTGTAACTGTGTGTCTGCTCTGTTTATTGCTAGTAGAATCTTTAGCCTTGAAGCAGGACCTGCGCTCTACAAATTTATGCAATTGCTGTGGCACCTGGAGTCAGGAGACAATTTTCAATATAATAGAGCTTGCATCAGTAAAAACCGGAAAAGGCTTGCATCTATAAATATTTCTCATTTTTAGTATGGAGTAAAAAGCACATAACTGTGCATGTCTACGATGTTACAGGTATCAGAGTCAGTTTATAGGGAAGAAAAGTAAGGTCTCCAAATTTAGTAGCATAAAGGGCAACTGTCATAAAGTAAACCACCAAAATTTCAGCAATAGCTCTTAAAATGGTCTCAAAGTTGTAGCTGCAGTTTCACAAGGTCATTAGAAGAGAGAAAGAATGCAGAAAGGCAGATTTGGGACTGTGTGTGGTGAGAACACGACATTGAAGAGTTCTGCCTACAGTGTAGCTTTCAGTGTTTACAAGAGAACTCTAAAACCGTATCCTCAGATGTGGTGACTACAGCTGGACTGTCTGCAAAGCAGAAGGCCAGAAAAAAAGATATACAAAACTGATGAGATAAGAATTAGTTAGTGAAGGTGCCCTTTGACTTTGCCAGCATTTCTGTTATATATTGTACTTGCGGAAAGAAGTTATCAAAAATCGTTTCCCCCACCTGGATAACCATTTTTTTCATTTACTTATTGTTGGGACCAGAGAGAAGAGTTACTCCTTTTTATGCAGCTCTGGCTTGACTGAACAGTGTAAAATAATACATTGAGATTTTAGGGTACTATAGGATCAATTTTGGGTTCATTTACAGTTCTGTGAACAAAATGACCATTCAAAAAGGCTTTCATATGAAACATCCTGCATGAAGTAACAGACTAGCGAAAAAGTCTTCTTTCCTTTACTTCTCCTCTCCTGCAAGTACAATAAGTCTCTTTAGCATACTCCAGGGCAAATAGTAAAGTTTGAAATTCAGAAGTAAGTTGCATGCAAACAATAGACTATGCCAGATTTCACAGTTCTCGATTTGTCACATATTCTTTATTTATCATTCATTCTGATGGGTGAGAAAGGTGATTTCTTTTCCTGCAATCAATATAACTTTTTATTCCATAGCATGTTAATGACCCTATTTACTAAAAAAGTAAAAGAATCTTTAACTTTTACTGGGAAAAAGCAAAGGAAAGTTTATCTTGGGTGCTTAAATCTGTAGCTAGCTAGCTATAAAAAAGTGAACTGATGTTCAGAAATCTGGATCGGCTGCTAAGTTCAGCCCAACCCAACACCTTTTATTAAGGGGCAGCCATTAAAAAGCACACAGCATGGGCTAACCAATGGCCCTGTCACAAAGGAAAATACCTACCTGTAGTGTGAACAGAGATGACTCCTCAGGCACTGAGAAAAGAGTTGTGAGGTCTGGAATCACTGTTGGCTGGATGTGCTTGGTACTTTCACCCATCAATGAATAAATGCCTACCTTTATACATCCTGCTATTTGAACATCTACAGCAGTGTTATTTGTGAAAGACAAAATATCTGTATATAGTAAACTTTCCTAGAGCTTTATAGGTCCTTTTAATAAATTTGATCCTTGTATAATACCCAAAACAGAAGTCATAAGAAGTAGAGAATTATCACAGTTCTCGGTTGCACCAAACATAAGGAACAGCGAAAAAGGGAGAGAAAAAGAAAAGACTTACCCATAATCTCATTAATTAAGCATTTAATAATTTAACATTTAATAATTAAGAACAATAATTTAACAGATTACAAACTAGCTACATATGTGTCAAAAGGAGTAAATTTGGTAGACAAAAAAAATTAATAATACATATTTATAATAACGTTAAGTCTCCCTACCCCCTGCTGTATGCCCTTATGCTTCCTAGTGATAATTGTCCTTATTCAAGATGCAGCTCAAGATGTGTGCTGTAACACACTCAGCTGGGCTTCTGGAGTACACACTGTTCTCCCAATTTTTTTTTTTTTTTAATTCTTGAAACACAATGTTTTGTTTCCGGATTGTGTCTGTATTTTTTTAAACAATCCCTCAATAAGTCACTGCAATCCGCATGACAAGCTTTTTAAGGAGAAGCCATCACACTTTGTATTCTCTGGAATACAAGTAATAAATTAATAAATAAATAAAACAACAAATTCCATCTTTTTCTACTGAGAAAAAGATTGACTGTTACAATAAAGTTATTGGTTTAGGGGAGTTTGTTTTTTCCTTTTTTTTCCTGCTTCATTAATGCATAAAGACTTTCATCCGCAAGCTATTCTGTAAAAGTTCAAGAGAATAGTTTGCAGGACAGCCTAAGCTACAAAGTTTGAACATAACTTATCTAAACCAGACAGATCCCTCTACATCCTCCATAGTTTGTAATTCAGTTACTTGCATGAAGAAGACACTTTCTGAGAAAACACAGGCCATTATAATGCACAGAAATATTATTAGGCAGATTGTTAGCAGGAACTGATGATCAGTTTATATTGCTTCTCTTTCCATAATAAACTGTTAACAGATTCTGGTTTCTTCATGTCCACGAACTTTAAGCGAGATAATTTTCTGATAGTTTTCTTCTCACTTCATAATTTTTCTTTCCAGGTCTTTATGCCTGGAACTGAAAATTTAAAACAGTTTGTTCTCCTGATTCTTTCTTCTGTGCCTGTTCCAATTGAACTTCTGTCTGAGCTTGCCAGCTCCAAGATGAGTACTACAGATGTGAAGGTGAAGATCGAGCTATAAAAATACAGGAGTGCTTCCTCCATTTGTCTTGCAAGACTCCCCTTTCTCATCCTGCACTACTAGAAAGATAACAAAGGCTCATCACATGGAACAAAAACACAAAGCAGGGAGGCAAACTTGGGAATAGTCGGACAGAAAGTGAAAAGGCTTAAGGTAATTTCTGGAAAACAAGGAAAATGAGAAAGACATGCGAGTGAGTCCTGAGAGAAATGAGATAGTAGAAATAAAATAAAATCAGGTAAGAATATCTGTGAGGGCAGATGTTCAGGTCCCATTTTTCAGCCACTGAAGGAGCAGATCGTCATTCAAAACTTTCTTCCATATTATGCTTTAGAAAGCAAATAATTCCCTCGACAACAAAGCTATATTTATAAAAAATAACATTACCAGCAGACACCATTTATTTATATAATTCCATGGCCATAAAGGAAGACTTGAAGCTTTCAGGAGACTTGATGAACTAGAGTTCACTTCACAGTGAAGTTCAAAGGAATCCCTCAGTTGTATTTCCACTGCTTAGCCAGACCTTCAAGTTTAATTCTCAGGATGATTAAATCACCACCAAAAAGATCAGGCAAACCTTCTCAATCTTATTTTTCGTCCTTAAAGATAGCTATTACCGTGCTTATTCTGTTGTCATCCATTTTTTACTCTGTCTTGAGCAGTGACTTAGACTCGTCCCAAAAGCTCTGGACTTTTTTTTCAGAATACACACCTGGGAGAGTTTTATTCAAGTCAGGGAAAATTATAAATGCCTCTGAGAATAAAAGATATGGAGAAGAAAACAATTCATGTGATTGATAGAAATCTTAACTCAGCATGATATGTTTCCCAGGTCTACAGAAATCTGGATACTCTAGAAGCTGGGGGATATAACAGCAAAAAAGAAGGAGGAATTACCTGAAGAAAACTGAATAATAAGCAAGTAAATGCTTTTCAATAGTCTCTACTTCCTAATTGAAATTTCAGTGTGATGTCCGTCTGTACCTCCTATGGACTTGGACTTCACAAGGGATTGTACCCTGCTCTCTGTGTAGGTTTCACTTGAGAGCTCTGTGAACTTGCAGCTGGCTTCTGATACACAACCAAGGAGGGAGAGTCTTCGAAGATCAGCAGTACAAATTTTGTAATCCACTGATTCGTCAGCATCCTACAGCAATTTCTCAATCTTTTCTCCGTGGGACCTGCCAATCTCCTTGTCTCTCACTGTTGCTCTGTCAGTGTCATATTCTCAGACATATTCAAAACTCTGATGGAAATACTTTGAGATACTCAAACCTCCTCCTCCTAAAACTGAGAAACATGAACACCCACCTGTTCTATATTGCCTTTTAACACTAATATTCTGACCTCACATCCCACTTAGAAAAATTTTTTGAAGCCTGTCAATCCAGGTGCCACAGAAATTATAAAAACCTTGCAGATCATTACACCATCCAGCCAATCTTTGGCAAAGAAACAAATACTTTCAGAACTCTGTGGAGCTTTCCTGAACTTACTCTTTTTGTCAGTCATATCACCTGGGCTTGAATACAAAGTAACACAAACGTAAACTTCAGCTCACTCTATATAAAGAATATAACCCATTTCCTGATCACCATGTTTTATTTTTGTATTTTTTATTTTATTTCTTCTTTCTCTCTCTTTATTTTGCCAACACACATTTCTACACATAAAAACCAGTGCTCAGATCTTCTCTGCTCACTACCGAGTCTATCTGGGAATTCAGACCTAATTTCACTACTTCCCCGATGCAGTTCTGATCTCACTGCAGGCTTCACAGTGCTGATCTTTGTGCAGACAAGTTGATGTCGTGGCACAGAGCTCAGCTGCCCTCTCGGCTGTCTCTTTCCTTTCTTACAAGCTCAAACTTACTTAACTTTTCTACTCTTAGTAATTTGCTTTTTCCTAAATTCTCAGACAACTATTCATCTCTTCAGGTTTCAGTTCCTTCATGAAGTCTCGTTCTGATTTTGCAGTGATGGATTTTTCCCCAGTTAGGTGACGCAACAGCACAGAACAGAAATGCTTTCTTTTGCTCTCCCATTCCATTATATCTGTAGCCATTAGCTTAGTTAAGTTTGGTTATTGAAGAAAATAAGTCTTCCCTTACTCTTTCATTCTTACGTATTTGAGGCATTTACTGTCACCTGTTTGTGAAATAGCACTGGCTATATAATCCAGCAGTTAGAGATTGACATTTAGGCTCAGTATTTAAAAAAAGCAGTTCATGTTCCTCGTTCCAGATATTGTCACCTAGACAGAGAAATCTAATCTGCATCTTCCTTTCAATAACATAAAGTGTACTATAAATTACTCTGTATAACTTTGTGAGAGTCTACTGGCATAAAATTAATGCATTCAGAATGCATTTAAATCCACTTAAACCATAAAATAAAATTTAGTGTGGAAGGACTTCTTTCCTCTCCCACGCAATGTAGCAAAACCAAAATCTCTCCCACAGACGCTAATTGGATGAACCACAGAATTACAAACCCCAGTTCTTTAGCAGTTGTGGGTGAAATCTTATATTTTAAGTGTGGAGATATATTGCTGGCTTTCTTAATAATTAAGGAGTCATAATTTTTCAGCAGCTGTAGCAATGCACAGTATAACTACAATGCTATAAAATGATTTAGCCTAGACTTTCCAAAGATGGAATGAACACATGCCCTGCCCTTGGACACTGCTCACTACCATTTGAGTCTGCTAGTTAGTTTACATGTATTAACAGATGATCCTTGGACGGAATGCAAGTGAGCCTCATTAACTCCAGGAGACTGATGCTCTGGGCTGGGTGTTTAAGCGTCACAGAAACGTTAAGAGCAAGGTTGTTTATTGTTGTTAATTGGGTGAGGAGTTGTAGCAAATCACTGTTGAAGGAGTTATCTCTAAAGAGCATTGAAATGAACCACATTCTATATCCTCTGCTTTGTATTAATGGTGAGACAGTCTGCCAGAGTTACTGCTTTTTGCTTTACTGCAAAAAATGCTGCAGATGTTTTAAAACTATATTCAAGCATTTGCACTCTTATGTTTTTCCAAACACTACTTTGAGCTGCAAATTTATTAGTGAGACTGTGGAAGGGTAGTTGGTGTATAGGCACAGGCTGCTTAGAGTATCACCAAACAACAATGCTATTTTAACTTTGCATACTATTTTCTATATAAATCCTTTGAAACATAATGTTCTTCACTCACGTGACAAAATTCTGGCGATCTTTCTTTGTTAAGTTCAAGTTTTTCCATGTTTTAAAGAAGGGAAATGAGAGCTGATAGGCCAGTACTGATTCGAGGTACAAGCTTTTGAAAAAACAGTTTGCAGTTGCTGTGTAGAAACCAGTGATATTCTTCAAGATTCTGTCAATATTGGACACTGCCTAGGTTGGAATGGCGAGAATTTTCTCTGCAGTTCTAAGGATTGTTGGCTGTGGCCTGGTTAGGATCTTCATGCAGGCATCACAACTGAGAGTAGCAAACTCATCTTTTCTACCTCTCACTGTAACCCTTGCAGACATCTTAACAATTTCAAAGAAGAAACACCTAACCTGAACGCACACGACAGGAGTAAGAAGAACGGACTGAAACAAATACTTGAGAAAAGGTGCCAGATACTGGGAACCAGAGAGTACAGCTACCTGACTGGGAAAACGACGGAAAGCAGCAAATGGCTGGGTGCCTTAGAGGAGTTTGTGACCTGACAAGAAGCTGAAGGAAAGGCTGGGGAAAGAAGAATGAGACTTAGAGCCGATGGAGGGATAGGGGCCAGACAAGACGATTGAAAAAAAGAGAGTTGTTTAGCAAAGAGAGTAGGACAGTTTGTTTAACATCAATAAATTGGAAATGTCATGATATTGATCTGATTTTACCATAAGGCAGGTCTTCAAATCACAGTTTAGGTTGTAGAGGGCCTAACTTGAAGTCCCAAGCTTCCTATAGCTTTATGGTTTTTCAAATTCTGTTCTAAAGCAAGTTCTGAAGCTCAAACGTGCTTTACACTCAAACTGTTTTGATGTACAGACACACCTGAGCAGCAAGTGAGACCTGGGATGTCAGGTAGAAGATATGTCAAGTTGGAAAGGATCCATAAGAATCATCAAGTCCAACTCCCTGCTTCTCGCAGGAGTACCTAAAACTAAATCATATGACTGAGACCATTTTCCAGATGCTCCTTGAGCTCTGACAGGCTTGGTGCCGTGATCATTTCCTTGGGGAGCCTGTTCCAATGACTGACCGCCCTCTCAATGAACAACCTTTTCCTAACATCCAGTCTGAACTTCCCCTGACACAGCTCCATTCCATTTCCTCTTGTCCCATCACCGGTCACCAGAAAGAGGAGATCAGCACCTCACCCTCCACTGTCTCACGTGACGAAGCTGTAGTCTGTCACCTGCAACTTTGATTAATGGCCTATAGTGTATATATTATGCTACATTCTACAAGCATGCTATTATATGTTATTTTTTACCACAGAACACTGGCTATATTCATTGAACATAATTAGTTAGAGTTAGGTAAAATACCTCGGTTGTTTATAAGACATATGCTCATTTGTTGTAGAACTAGGAATGTACAGAGTAAAACAGGATGGAAGATCTTTGAATTGGTACCTTCCTTAAGAAACAGGATGTTATCCCTGCCTCTGGCAGAGAAATTCTATGTGATTAGCAGCTAGTAGCTAGTAACTTATCTCAGGTAGTCACTAAGCATGAATTCTGTATTTTCTGGAAATCTGGCCTGAAATTCCTGCATGTGATTTGCAGAAAGACAGAGCATACACAGCATCAAGTAGAATTATATTTTGAACATGTAAAATACATTGTGATGCTAGGCAATTCGAAAAAAAAGAGAGACTTAGTTGTTTTAAATTTCTTTGCAATTGTAATAGATATTAGTGATTACTAATAGATAATAGTGATAGTACATTAAAAGATTTTTTTTAACCTCAGTTTCTACATGCCTCCATTTCTCACTTTATCACAAAGAGGTGTTGTACAAATACATTTATGAGAGTTAGTGAAGTATTTGCATATTATAGTGATGAGCACTATGGAGAAGTCTAGGAAGAAATTACATATTCTGTCTTCCAAGCATAGTTTGAATAGTATGCAGTAAATAAGATATGGGACCATGCATAAAACAAATGGAATAAAGCAAAATAATGAATGGCTGCTGACTAAGCGAATGACTTACATTCTGTACCTAAAATGAAGAAGAGGTTCTATGGAAAAATAGAATGGGATCATATAATTAAATGCTGTACCATAATGGATCCTTACTAACACATGAATTATATTTCACTGGCAACATTAAATCTAGCATTTGTGAGCATTTGAGTGTCGGACTCTGCAATTTAGTGCTATTATTTTTATGTGAGAGTTTTGATATATAATTAGTATATCGAATATGTTTATGGTCAGAAACCAGCAGTTATGCAGAGTTATACGTGTTAAGTAGTATGGCAATTCAAGTTCTAGAAAACTACATATATTCATATACAGGGGTGCCATACTGTCAACAAAATGCCAGTGGAGTAATTATAAATGTATAATGATGCATAGGTGGAATTTTAAAGTAAACTTTCACCAAGTAAAAACCTCTGCATTTAGTGATTTCTGGACTCAAATTTTGCACTGAGAAGACTTGCTGTAATGCTACCCACAGACTCTGGGAAACTGGTAAATATAGGAAGACAGGAGTTAAAGGAACCTTTGAAAATGAAATATAGTCTCCTAAGTCACTTCAGCATATTCAGTATCTTCACAACTCCTTGCCAAAGCTATGTAATCCTGCTGGTATTCATTTTATGGAAGAACAGAGGAAAACATGTCGGAAAGTCTCACCATCATAACTGGAAGTGCCAGTAAGGGGTCACTGCTAAATTTATCCCGCTATTACTATTTTCCCTCTCAGAATTGACATATGCAAGGCATAAATTTGATCTATTGTGCTTGAAATCCAAGAGTAGAAGTATTCCAGTGAAATACTTTAGCCTCACGTATACAGTTCTTAGCATTTCGCTTTTCCGTTTCAAAAGTAAGAGATCAGTTCCAGTGATTTAATTTCAATATGGGAGTAATTCTTACAGATCAGCAATTGCAATCTATGAAAAGTAAGCAAGAAAAATGGAGCTGCAACTTCAAGGGCTGCAATATGTGATTAGCAGACAAACTCAGTTCTGTGTAAAAGGAAGCACATGCAGGTACTAGCCATGGGGGAGCACTAGATTAAAAGTTGTGACTCCAGTCACAGAGTCATTTATGCATGGGTAGATATTCTCCGAATACTGGAATGGTGCAGACATCCTCTCCAATGCACTGGGATGGACTCTGAGGCAGGAAATAGGCTGCACTCCCACTTTCTTTTCAAAGTCCTGCAGCATGACTTGTTCAGTTACTTTTTGTTAAAACTGAGCAAACGGAGGAGAGATCTGTATTCATTCAAACTTCTCAGATATTTTCAGAAAATGAACATGATCTGACTCATAATTATTTACAGCATGCTGATACCCAGTTGTACCTGGAGAGGTATGCATCTGTACCCTTACAGATTTCCTTTTCCTTTGTGCATTTATTTTTTTCCTTCACAATCAATTTTCCTTTCTGTTAATATAATGCCATTTTCAAGGTTTCTGCTGCTGATGCTTGTATCTGGTTGCCCCTCATTTACTTCCCACTGTTAAGTTGCTGCTCCCAAGGGCAGAATTGCCACAAACAAATGTTGAGGGACAATGACTTTGAACTATAAGTACAGTTTCTGTATTGAAATTAAATACCAAGAGCTTAGTCTTGTTTCTGGTCAAGTTAGTGGCAAAACTCCCAGTGTCTTAATTTTTAACTGGCTTACACTTTGACTGGAGTCCCAGAATATTAGATTCTAAATTCAGTTCAGGGGTTGCATTGTGTCTCCTGCCATGTAGAATTTTTCTTCGCAAAAACTGGGGCACTGATTGAAAGAAGAAAACAAAAAATAATTGAATTTTGAAGCAGTATCCTTCCTTATTTAATTTTCATAGTTCAGATTATTAATTCTAAAAATATTATAGTTGAATGAATGTTACAGAGACATTTCTAATCACTCACACAAAAAACAGAACCTCTTAAGAAAACGGATCTGCTCAGAGAGGAGGAGAAGGCAATTTTACCAAACCAAAAGGGAGAGCAAAGAGATTGGCATCACATTTGGGATATAAGACAGAGTCTTCTCATCATGCCATTTCTCCCTTTGCAAAGTAATTCCTCCTTTCTTTTTTAGTACTCTTTGAGAGGCCAGGATGGCGGGAAGTTTTTTTTCCTCATGTTTTATTAGATAGGCTGTTGTGTTCTGGCAAGTATAAGGTTCTGTTCCATTTGCCCAGCAGTTAGATATGTGCTACAGTCTGTTATTTTTAAAGTTTCTTAGGAAATTTGATCATCTAAGATCAAGTCTTTTTCTTTGAAGTTTATATATTTAGAGCATCCAATTTGTGTTAACATATTTGGTTATGTGACCTTAAAATTTATATGTTTCAAAAGTTCCTGTTCAGTAAAACTGAAATTCAGACAGACAGCAAGGGATAGCAACATTACAAAAAAAGATGACACAGGTTATTTGAAAAATGATCTCTGGGAAACTGGTTGTTTCGAGCAGTACTTGGTCTTTAAATAACATGAAAATAAAACTGAAAAAAGAACAGCTAATACTTCCAAATGAGCAGCTAAATGCGGTTAAATGATAATTAATGACCCATACTAAATAATTTATTACAATAAAAGTATATTTGAAATGTTCTAGCACCTGATGGACAAGGAATATCACTGAAAAAAACTATCATCTTGGAAATTAATGATACATTATCTGTCAGTCAGACTGGAAGTTGTTTTGTTTGAGAAGCTTTAATATAAAGGATATGGTCATATGTTTAGTCTGTGTTAAGATTTCAGTTATCATCTATAACTCTAATAAAATATAGATTAAAATACTAGTCATTTTTCTCAAAAGCATTGGCAGGCAAAGACTGAATAGTTTGACATCTAACCCCTGAACTTCTGCATAACTCTAGAGTATGATTGTTACTTGGCTTTGTTTTTTAATCAAAGCACTGGATCAAGCCGGTAATAGTGGCAAAGTTGAATGACTAAAAGGTCTGCAACTGTGAAGTAATAAATTACATCCCCCAAAGCCTGTAGTTATAAGATCAAACAGAACCAGAGCAGTAGTAAACAGTGTTTCAGGAACAGTGGGACCAAGTGTGATAGGAAGGCACCAAGCACAAACCAGGCACCAGAAAAAGAGAAAGGCTGGTAATTTGTGATTTTGAATCATCGTTTCTTTGACAATGGAGAATAAGAAACCCTTTACTCTTTGTTTTAAAGGTGACATTTCACTGAGCAAGGGAATAGTAGAATGCTGTAGTGCCTCTCTTTATTTCAGCTTGTCCCATTTCACAGAATCACAGAATGGTAGGGGTTGGAAGGGACCTTTGGAGGTCATCTAGTCCAAGCTCCCTGTTAAATCAGGTGCCCCTACAGCAGGTTGCACAGGAACGCGTCTGGGCAGGTTTTGAATATCTCCAGAGAAGGAGACTCCACAGCCTCCCTGGGCAGCCTGTGCCAGTGCTCTGTCACCCTCACAGTAAAGAAGTTCCTCCTCATGTTCAGATGCAACCCCCTGTGCTCCAGTTTGTGCCCGTTGCCCCTTGTCCTGTCACTGGGCACCACTGAAAACAGTCTGGCCCCATCCTCTTGACACCTGCCCCTTAAAAAAACTCATTTTATTATTGTAGTAGACTCCAGGCTTGTTTGATCATTATGTAGTTCTTTTATCATCTCCAGAGGAATAAATTTCTGACAAGATACAGAAATGTCATGTCTTCCTGCTGGCAGTTGACAAGTAGGTATAGTCTTCTAACATGAACTTTTTGCCAACCAATCATCTGAATTATCCTCCAAAGTTACAATTAAGTGCTTCTGATAAAAATAAATAGTAAATGTCTATAAAGATCCATATAAAATTTAATCCAGCATCACGAAAAGGAGATAAAATAACTATTAATTATTCTAGTCCATATAGACTAATAGCTGTATTTATGCAGACTAGCACATACAGATGGCTTTCTGCGGAGGTCTCAGCTCTGACCATGCAAACATTGTCAGCTTTGTTCAAGGTCATTTTGGTTCACAAATCTTTTCAAGGTTAGGAATTTTAGTGGTTAACTGTTCAATAAAACATACAATGTCCTTCAATAAAAAGAGCACAACATACCTCTGGACACAGAAAAAAACATAAACAGTGGATAATAGCAAACGCATATTTAAAGAATTGAGCTAGTTTTGGTCTTGAATGCTAGTTCTGGTATGTTTTTACCTTCTGCTTTCAGAAAATAACTGAGCTGTTGAGGTTATATCACTATTGCCATGGCTATTGATACGACCAAACATTCACCAGTAGGATAATAATTGGGTATTTAACATAAATGAAAGACTCACATTTAGTGGTTGATCTAACTCGGAGAGCACCTTTATCTCATGCTGCTTTGCAAATGTGTGCTCCATTAATATATCCCAGGTGGCTCCTTAAAACCAAATGGGGAGGAAAACAAACTGAAAGCCTACAATGTTGATGTTATAAAATTGGAAGAAATGGTAGAATTAAGTTCCATGACCTTTCTGATGGTGTTGGATGATACTTATTATCACATACAGTTGGTTATAGTTCTTATTTAAACAAAGCCTTTAGCTAGGAAGCAACAAAATTACAGAATTGCAACAACAGCGTATGAAAATGGAAGATGCTGTTTGCCTTGATTAGAACAGTTTGCTCTTTTCTTAGAAATTTTATATACTATTTACTAAGCTTGCAATTTAACATATACCTGTCAAGGACTTACACATAACACAAAAACTACTGTATGAAATGCTGCATACTACAAATGTTAGCAAAAAAATGGTTTAGTGCCTCCCAGGAAAGTTCACCTGACCTAGCCTTTTAGTTACTTAGCTCAGGAAATACCCTAAGAAAATAGATGGGCTTCAGATTAGTTCTTAACCGCTGATAGTCACTGGTTCTGTCAGCCCAAAGGGAGAAGTGCAGTATATTGTACCATGCTTTCTACCAATAATACTCAGTTGTGAGACACACAAATTTAGGAACTGTATTTAAAAGTGCTGTATTTAATCACAGACATTACAGTGGCTGCTTAGAAAGGAAAAGGTACCTTAAGAACCCACCTTTTAAGTTAAAGGATAGATTATAAATCCAAAGCAATATGTTGATCACACTGTGAACAGAAATTGAGGTTGGAAAATAATGCTAGTCATACAGAAATTACAGAAAATGAACAGTTATGCAAAGATCTATAAATCTCTGAGCTTCTTACTGGTCATATATCAAAATAAATAAACTTCATCACTTTTTTGGTCTATTGTTCCAAACAAACCCAGAGGTACCATGAATTGAATTGTCTTTTCTTATTTTCATCACTTACCATGTCTTAACTGTAAATTATTCACTTCATTTCTGAAGCCTGCACCATAGGATAAATTTCTTTTGATCATCTTTCTGTTCTCCTACAAATGTTGAAGGCTTCCATTAGATCATGTCTAAGTTGCTTTATTTCCTAGGTGAATTTATGTAAGTCAGAAAACTGTATGAATTCCGATAGAAAATAAAGATACTGAACTAATCCTTTAGGATTCCTCAAGCACAACAACAAAGTGGCAAGTGTCACACTTCTGTCCGACTACCTTAAACTGTGAAAGTCTCATCTTTGTGTTCAGTCAAAAAAGCAAAATGTTTTCCAGATATATAAGAAAAAAAGCACACAAAGCACACTGAAATTTATTTGCTACTAATCTGTCAAGTGTCTACTCTACGTGCAGATTCTTCTGAGGAAGGCCAATGCTGTCAATTTCAACTACAGTAACTTGTCATATTCCTCCCATAAACAAAATGACAGGAAGGAAGGAGTAATGTTTTAATGCAAAACCGTTTGTCTAGATTGTATCTAAACTGGTAGAATGTGGTATCTCTCACTGTTGAGATCAGTTTGCTGGTAGCGTCAGTGAGACAGCAGAATATAACGTTTTTGTTTGTATGCGTGACTGTGACCTGTAGCTATGCACAGCGTCAGTTTCTGGTCCCAATACTCAGTTGCATCCCTGCTAACATCATTTATGCCAAGGGATCATCTTGTCTTCTGTGCTTCAGTAATAATTAAAAATAATAATAATAAAAAAGTAAAATGCAAAACGAGCATGCAGCAGCCATTACAGAAACACTGGTACCACTGTTAGCTGTGAGAATAATGGCTTGTCACAGCAGACGGAAACACCTCACCTGCATGTATGGCATTCTCATCCAAACAGGTGTGCACGTCAAATGATTTATTTCCGTGGATGTGAGAGACTGACATTAATAAACTGAGCTTCTCTTCTTATTATAACCCTTGCTTGGATGCAATCCTCTGAACTGTTACCCCTTGTGCCAACATGCCTTCCCACTGTGATGAATTGTTTCATTTTAGTGAAGGAAGGATAATGTTGATCATCATATGAAAGCTTGGAATGCTGTCTTTAGAGACCTCTGAATTGTGGCAAAATTTTTGCATGGAGTAGAATAAAACGGCAAGGTGAGTTATTAATCCTTACACTTTTCTAGTTACTCAGCAGAATATTCTGCTTGTTGCTGACACTTCTGCATGGTCAGGTATGACAGAATATAGACAAAATACTTCCTTTTCAGTTCAGAAAACAGGAATTTGGCATTTAGATGTGCCTTGCATTTAGACCCCAGAACAATACCTACAAAGCCTGTGTTAAACTGGAAGAGATGTAATCCACAACTTTCGAAACGCTGTGGCTGAGTATCTTCCTGTAATCTGCATAGCGCAGAGCCTTCCCCACCAGACTGTCTCAGCTAACACCCTGTTCTGGGGTCAAGACTGTTGAAAATGTAAGCATTAGCTAATTGAATTGCTAGCTCATCAGACGGCTCATCACAAGCTATTGATAGTAGTCTTGCATTATTCTTCTGTCTCACAGGTCTAGTCAGTGTCAATCATGTTAATCATGGTTTTTTTGCTTTCACTCAGCATGGACGCTGTCTGAAAAATTTCCTGGTTTACAGGTTTAATACTTTTCTTCTGCTTTTATTTTCCCTCCTGAATTAGTCCTAAATCTGAACAGTTGGGATGTTTCATGGACCGTGTGTTTCAAGATTGATAGAGGAACCCACTTTAATCTTATATCTCCTAGGAAGCTGCCTCTGTACAAAAAAAAAAACCCCTGCTTTTTATTCTATTTATTAGACTGTATATCTGAGGCAATTCAGCAGGAACTAGAACAAGGATGATTACAAATTACTTTGCAAGCTAGTTCCTAAACAAGACCAAGACAAAGCACTTGTACCTTTTTGTTCACATTTATCCAACACTGAATTTTTTGCATATCTGCCGTATATATACACACACAGTCTGGATAGGAAATAACTAACTTTCCATTCCAAGGAAAATATTTGTGGTCAGTTTAAATTCTTATTACATTGTGTTATAAACGAGTGTGACTTTTAGGCTTAACCTGGTGACACTTCTCCTCACTGTAACACCCTTTCTGTAGCACCTGTTGCAGATCTTGCTGTCACGTGGGAGACTGCTTCCATGGAAACACCCTGTGCACTGCATGGTGGCTGCTTTTGATTTAATGCATTTTTCATAACAGAATTTTTTTCTTCATTTTTATGATGAATCTGTCATGATCCAGGATATTCCTGTAGTGTGTGTATTCTCTCACCCTTGTTAACAAATACTGTGTTTGTTACACTTTTGCGTGCTGATCTGTGTAATTCCCTCAGGGCTGTTGAGCTGGCTTTGCTATCAGTTTAGGTCACAGATACCAAGTCTCCACTTAATGTTACGCAATACACGTTGTGCAGCTCTTCCAGGTCTGTTTAAAGTACCTACAGGTTCACCACTGCATGGATCTACAGCAAGTTACTTGCATTTGAACTTCAGTTAAACACAACAGTTGAAATATAGGAAAGAAAATACTGGTTACAAACTTTAGGACTTGAAATGGGACAAAAAAAGACAAAAAGTAGCTTTTCAAGTGCCAAATTATTGAGTGACCCAGTGGTTTTCTGGGGTACTCCGTGATTCACTGCAGGCTCTGATTTTGTTTACAGCTGAAGAAAAATGAAAACGGCTCACATAAGGAGAGCGCCCAGGCTCAGGGTGATACAAATGCGTATTTCGACTCCTGATCCACCTTTTTCTTGGTGAAGTCAAGTAGACAATGTAGGTGAAAATCCAACGAGTCTAAATGGGTGCTGGTTACACGATGAATAATAGAGTGATTACCAGAATGCCAATGTACCTTCTCTTCAGAACCAAGTGTAAGAGGCTAGAAATTGAGAATTTCTTCTGCTAGCATCTCGTATGTCTGCATTTGTAGTATTTAATACAATACATATAGGCTCCTCGGTTTCCGAAAGAAAACGCTTCCAAACAGCAGAAGAGATCTTGTACGCCACATGCCCGTGAATATGATGTATTGGACTTAGCAATCAATCAAATTGTCATTCTTCCTGTTGCATGGTACCAGAGGTCATGGTAATCTGATGATAGCATTTGTCAATATAATTTATGAGATAAGTGAGTTATACCACTTCTAACTGCATATGGGGTTTTGGGGATAACAAACCAGGCTTTGGTGTCAGCAAAGCTTTCTGAAGCAACTGGCTTTTTAAACACAGTGCCAGAATAAAAAAAAAAAAAAAAGAGCAAACGACAAATCAGAACCCAAAACATTTTCAAAAAAGCAACTATAGTATTCACAAACTAACGAAATAGTAATACCAATATTGAGGCCTCTAATTTTTCTTCAAGTATACCATATAGGTGTTGTATAGACATACAAAACAAGCAGAAATATCATAGAATCACAGAATGGTTTGGGTTGAAAGGGACCTTTAAAGATTATCTAGTCCAAATCCCCGGCCATGTATTGAAATTTTCATTCAAATTGTGAAGTAAAAGAGTCAGAAGTTGTAAAATGCCAGAACGAAGTTTGCTCACACATCCAGCTTTACCTGCATGTGAAAAAGCAGACAGTTACTAATTAACATTCAGTAGAAGCTGAGCATTCCCATTTAGCTAATTGAACAATACTAAAGATTGAATTTTTTTTTTTTTTCAAAACAGCTGATTAGCACTGGTAGAGTGCTCTTGAAGGAAGGTAAGTCGTGAGGAAGTCGTTACTTTGCTACACATATCAGCACTTTCAGGCATGGATTCATGACCTGTTTCTTAGACTTTTGTTGTATGCAGCACGGGCTTTGTAGGGATTTATCACTTACACATTAAATGCCTGAGCAATCTTTACCCTTGTAACCAGCAAGCCTTGTTCCCACCCCATTCCTACTGGAGATTTCGTATAAAGCACAGCAGCTTATCCTCTCACATTCTCTCACTTTCTCTGGTATGTAGGTAACAGTATGTTTCCCACTTTCTAAATCCTTTTGCTTTTTGGAGTCCTAGTTAACCATCTATATGTAAGTGAAGGCAATCTATTAAGAGTGTTAAGGGAAGCATTAGCCTTGGTCACTGAAAGTGAAACAGGAGTATAGAGTATAAAAACATAGGATTGTAAGGGAGAAACTACTGATTACAGGCTACTTATGATTGCAGTTCTTTTGGTAGAGCATTGCTTGACTTCTATGGCTACTTGCTCTGCAGTGGTCATACTGCACTTATCCACAGCAATTTGTCCAAATTATGCTCATGCTCTTTACTGGCTTTTCTAGGTGCACACAATAGTGAAATGAGATCATTTGCATACCACCCTGCTATTCTAGCCTTATGATGCTTATTAAAGGGAAGCTTCTAACAGTGAAAAGATGCTTTACCATTTATTAAGGATACATACAAGGGTGATCCTTCCTAATGATGCCAAAGTTGTAATTCATCTTTCATGGTTACATGGTAACAGGAGACATCTGACTTTGAACAGCTAACCAGTCTTAAGAAACAACAAAACAAGTTTGACCTAAATTCTCTGACCTGACCTGAATCTTTGCACCAGCATGAGGGTAGTAAGTAGTGGAGCTGCGAAGCCCCTAGCTGCAAGGAAGCCAGCAGGAGAGGCTCTGGCACTGCTGCCACTGGAGCATTCTGCATAGGAGCCTCTGAGGCACACGTGCCTTGCTGTGTCTGCCCACAGACAGCAAATAATCTCTTGGTGGCTGTACTAGTCAAGCCCTGGCCAAGTCCAAAACAGCTCTAACCTGCTTTGGGCTTGAGACACAAATGGAACTGGTCGCAGAAGGCAGAAAGTCATAACAGAGTCCTTGACAGCTCCTTGCTTCGTGCTTTGGTACAAACACTCTTGTCTCTTGACTTTAAAATAAACTGACAAGAGATGAGCTGCTTAAAGTGTCACACATTTCTGCTGGCAGTGGTGGTGTGCAACTAGTCAAGTGCTTTTATTCTGGCTATTTCTCATTGCGAAAATCTGCAGGGGGAGTAATTAGAAAAAAATTGTCAACACGAATGATGTTTAAGGCCCATGCTAATAGCTTACTCGTCCCATCTGCTTAAGAAAATCATCCCTCCAGTAAATTCATTTTTAATTTGAAGAAGATCCCTGGTTCAGTCACACCACAGTCATTTTTAATTATGTTACAGAGACAGTGTTGGGTTTTTCTTGCCCTTCTGGGCTGGTGTAACATTTCCTCACCGGTGCTGACTCTCCTAGACTCGTCATTAGGAAGACAGGTCTCAAAACACAATACACGAAGCAGACCCACTACCTTTTTTTTAATGTAGGGTGTGTTGTTTTTTTTTTTAAATAAACTCATCCACTTCGCTCACTTCCCAGCTGTCACACAGAGACACTTTTAGCATCTATTGGTATTAGGAAGCTATAAATAGGAATATCTGGGGAACAAAACATGGAAATAGCTTTTTCCCCTCTTCTTTTGAAATAGACGGGCATAAAAAGCATATATGAAGGAAGAGAGTAAAGGGAGGAATGGTGAATATGTATGTTAACATCAGTTAGAGATACATTACTACCGTACTAAAAAAAAAAAAGTTTCCTACCAAACTCCAGCAGTCTCAACAGACATTTGGATCACACCAAGCACTTTTCATGGGCATTTATTGGAAAAAACCATGCACAAACTACAAAATTTTAAAAGTGTTCTCCTACCTGCTTTCATCTTCAACATTCTGTGTGGATTAGACAGTTGTACATGGACAGCATATTTTCACTGGGCTTTTGCTGATTAGATGGTCAACCGCAGCATTCACACAGCTAGCTCTCTCCTGTTGCAGTCCAAAGCATATTCTCCACCATGATGACAGCCTGCTCTGCAATGAAGTCTGCTTCATGGGAAGGTATCTCATCAGTGTGACTGATGACGCCTGTGTCTACACAGGATATTTCCATTGGAGTGCTATGGGAAATGCAATAGAACGCAATGAAAAGCATCTGGATTTAAGGGATTAGCAGGGACAAGGAGACAATCAAGATCTCAGTTATTCCTTTCAACTTATTATACGATCAGCCATTTATTGCCTGGCTATTATTGTTTCCCAGATACTATCTTGTGCTGCTTTGCGACTGACTGCAAAAATGCAGAGATTTGTGGAGTGGTAGTTAACATCTTCACAAGAGAAAGGACACTAGCTTTGCATATCAACCACTGCACAGCTAAGAATGTTCTTAGTGCTGTGATCAGCAGCATCTGTCCCACAGGCAACTGCAGCAGTGAAAGGAGGATGCTGAGCAGCCGTTTGCTGTTGACTTGTCTTCCTTGGCACAGTACTTTTTCTGACTTTAGTTAGTAGGGAGATTTACAGGCTGGAGGTGTCACGTAACCTTGTAAACCATGAGCTGGTTTCTCCCCCTTCATTATCCCTCTCTGTCTCCACAGGTTAAATTACAAGAAGTGGTTGTCTCGTTCCTTTTTCTAAAAGTTTGTTTACAGATGCCTAGTCTGAAGAAAGGCTCTTTATTACACCTTGATTTGGAACTTGAAAAAGAAATTAATTTACTAATTTAAAGAATTTTAAAACTGAGGAAAAATGCTAAAGAAAGGTGCAAGACTTTAAAGCATTATAGTTCTAGGACAAGACTCCAGACTGTTTCTTTGTGCAGCGAGCAATTTTATCCAGGAGAAGAATGGAGTATACAGATTTTCAAAAGAAGAGTCATAAGTGACACATGGTCAGAGCTACCTTAAGCCACTTTTTGTAAGAGAAGAACTGACTTTATTATCTTAACCCTCTACTTTATTAAAACTTGGTTGTGATATTTTCTTTGTATTTTGCATTGTGTTTCAGGAAATATCTTGTGACTATGGTTATGAATATGAAATTAATATTTCATGATATATTATGGAGTATTATGATTTTTAATAAAACCTGAAGCTTATTTATGCAAGGGAAGTATGCTTTCATATTGTGGGATGTGTTTTCCCCTGAAAGTTTTAAATTAAATACTGCTAAAAACATACAGATCACATTTCAACAAAACTAGTCCTTTATATAAAAGTGCAAGAAAGATCTCATTACTGTAGATAGCTTTGCAGAAGTGCAGGCAGGTGAAACAACAAGATGAGAAGACCATACCAGCCAAGATTCAAAAAAAAAAAAAAAGTATTACCTAGAAGCATAAGTGCTTGCACCTTTGCCCTTGTAATTTAAAGAAGTCATATACAACTGAGCACTTACTGTCTATCTGCTTTCCTGGCATCTTCTGGGCTGGACCCCCATTCTGGTCTGTGCATTCAGAGCTGCTGTTCTCTTTAGCTTACACTGTGGTCTGTGGAGGAAGGGAAATGTGAACCACTGGGACCAATAAGCAGTTTTATGAGACTTTGGTGCAGGAAATAACCTCCAGATTGTGACAAGATCCTGCCTCATCAGCTCCTGTGTCAGGATGAGGCCCTGCTTACTCTGCTGCTTAGTTCAGAGAAGTGCTATATAATCCTGTCTGCCTTGGTCTGGCAGGACTTTCCCAAACAAGCCCTCCTTTTCTTTCTGAGCCCTCAAGAAAGTTAATAAAGACCCTTCCCTCAGACGTTATGCTTGATTCAAAGCCCATGGGATAACAGAAAAGCAACAAACAACTAGATTTTTTTCTTACTTCCTATGATACCAAACACAAAATGTTTTCCCTATAGTTTCAAGATGCTAGTGTCCATAGACTTCTCAGTATTAAAAGGAATAATACTGGGAGTCTGGTACAAATTCCTGCATCAAATTTGGAAATTAATAGAGATTTCTCTAAAACTGTAGAGGAATAAATACTAATAGGATTTAATTTGAGAGAAGCAGCCTGGAGAATAAGTTCTGCTGACAATAGTAGAGCTTACGTACTCCTCAGTGTTACAGGTGATTGATAGGATTCTGGGAGGGGTTTTTGTTTTCTTTTATCAAATATTGGCTGACTGAAAAATGGTGATGCTATTTCAGACAGGCTGGTGTAAAAGACAAGGAGATGGGAGAACACTAGGTCACGGAAAATAGTTATAGCTTGATTCAGTTTAAACTGAAGTTAATTTAATGTGAGTCAGATCAAGCTAAAGGTAAGGACAAATTTGAATAAGTCTGTAAGTTCCGTATTTCAAAAGAGTGAACTCAGAATTACTTAAGGAAATAGCTAGTAAAGTCAGCTGTATTAGGGAGCTGGTTATAGAAAGATTTGAACTTCTTTAAACCAGAAATGCTAGAAGTTTCAGTAAACTGCGTGGGATCAGTATGAAAGAGCTCTAGACTAGGTATATGAATAACCTTAAAATCATATTAGCAGCTAGCCAAGACTGGACTAAAGAACATATTATTAGCCCTGTTTCACACAATTTGCCTGAGCTACAGGCTGAACTCAAACACAAGCCCTTCTCAAAATGAGATTACCTACAGCACATAATAGAACTCTGTCTGGTATCATGTTCAGAGGTGTTTGGAAACTCTTGTAAATATCAAATGCAGTTACAGAAGGCCTCAGTGGTAATAATCTAATGCTAACAAACTTATTAAAAGTTCGAGCCCTATGGCTAGTGGAGGTCATCGAGCTGTGCAGCAGTTTAGATGTTTAGCATCCATTTGGGTAACTAGCTATTAAAAAATTTAAATGCTGGCATACACAAGTCATAAAAATTGACAGTCAGGAAAAAATGTAAGAAAGACAAACACAGAGTCAATACAATATAATTTTACAGTAAAATATATTTTTACTGGGTCATATTTCACATAAATCATTGTTATACAGCATTGTGAGCAAGCATTATAGCATCAGAACTTCTGATTTCTGTTTTTCATAGTGCTATGGACCTATTCTCTGGCCTCTGGCATAGTTTATCCCTTTGTTGCACCTTTTTTTCCCTTTCTGGATGATTCTTCACATAGGATGAGAATAAACTGACTAATATAATGGTGGGAACCAGAGCATCCTGCTTTGAATGAAAGAGATCTTTGCAACTTAAGAAAACAGAGTTTTCCATTTTGTGTCTTCAGAATATGTTGAACTTCACACATGGAAATGTTCATGTGCTGTAAAAATTATGAAGATTTTTGGATTTTGTAAGAGGATGAATTGTTCAGGATTAGATAAGTAGAATGAAATGATGAAACTTTTAGCAGTATGGCTTCAGCTTTTCCTCTACTAGCAAGACTAGCACCAAAGCTCTGTGGCAAATTCTAGTATCCACACTAAGAAAACACACATAAAGTGAAGAGAGAAAAGAGACAAAAGAATTAATGCCTTACAGTCTGAAGAAGTCATTTACAAGGAAAGCCTAAAAGCTATTTTCCTTAGTAAACAAACTATTGAGATGTAACTTTCTAGTCTATACATGTGTTCCTGTGTGTGATCAAAACACTCGGCATATGTCTGCCAATTCTAGCTTTTTGGCTTTATCATTTAATTACTTTAAAAACTATTTCATGTAGCAGGCTGAGCTTGATCTTCACTTACTCAAACATCCCATTATAGAGACAGTTCATATGCAAACCAGTTAGTACAAAAGACAAATTTTTAATCTTTCTTCCTATGGTAGAAAAACATAAAATAATAGTAACTAAAATTGGAAATTCAATGTACACATATTAGAAATGTTGGTTTGATTTTTTTGTAATGAGGGTACCTATCCATCAGAAATCTTAACTCAAGATAAAAGGAACACTGAATTATTACTGAGTAATGGACATACTGTACCACAACCAGAAATACGGGGCCTTGAAGCCTCTGTGGCCATTGTGCTGCATAAAGTTATGTTAAATCATTGCAATGGTCCTTCACGTCTGTGATTCTGTATGAGTGGACCATGACAGCAGGCATGACAAAATCCTATGGACAGCTCAGGGAAGATCAACCATTTTGCAATACTGATTTATGGGATCTTTCAGAAAGGAAAAGCTGAGCTGTAGAGGTGTAGTTCTCTGCATTCTTTCCTTCTAGGGTCTGTGGGCATGTTAACAGTAGTTGCTGCTTTTCCCCCTATTCTGAGGCAAAATCCTTTCCCTTTTTTATACGAGAAAGAATATTTCCTCTATGAAAAAAGTCATTTTAAACACTTAAAATAGAACGTCAAGGACCCACTGGTGTGCAAATGAGGAAGAAAGAAATAACATAGGAAAGATAATGCTAAGAAGAAACATAGAGACGAGAACTCCTGGTTTAGGTAAGGACTCCAAAGAGAGAATGTAGGGGGAAAAAAGACTGTGATAAAAGATGGCAGAAGTCCTTAAAGTTGCTATGACACAAGGAGCAATTGTGAACATGTCTGATAATTGGCTCAAGATAGTTTTTTATGGAATCTGAAAACTGCCAATAATTAAAATCAGTAGGGTTCTAATTGCCCATTTAAAAAAATTCTACCAATACAGTAAATGAAATAAATGCCTGAAGACGCCTTTTTTTTTTTTTTTGCTTTCCTCTTTTTCAGGGTTATAAAAATTGCTGTTCAAAAATAGCATTGATGGATCTGGCTTATAGATATGTTCTTTGCTGTTGTAACTATAAACAGTGGCTTGACTAAAATTGACACTGATTTATTAATTTACAAGATCAGAGGAAGGTCGATAATAACTTGTCCTCTTCCTCCTTAGTATTATCTTCAAGTTTACAGTCAGGTCTCACAGAGATTTTCACTACATTAACTATACATTATGGTCTTGCTAGGAAATCCATTTGAGTCTGCTAGAGATTTTTCACTGATCACTGTTGTATCAGGCTGAGCTGGAGTTCTCAGAGATGTCATTTGGCATCTGTCCATACCACAAGCCATACTGTGCTGTATTCTTTGAAAGCGACCTAAATGTTTCTTGAGCACAGGAATGTCTAGATCCACAGAATTTATCCAAGAAGGAAGGAAATACTAGAAATATTTTCCATGTAAAATATCTGTAGGTTCCACAAAAAAAATTCATGAAGCCCTCCTTGTATTAGAATATGATCGCTTTCCCAGTATTTAAACACTCAGCCACGAAATTGGTTAGCTGCAGCTAAACACATTTTTATCGTGTGTTGAACAACAAAATTCCAAAAAGAAAAGGTACAGCCAATCAGTCACCTGTTAAAATGTGTAGGTATTTCCTATTAGATGTTGATGTTACATGCCAGGATGTGCAAGAAATATTGTTATGGAATGCAGGTATGCATTTCCATAACATGACCAGACATACACCTGCTACCTGATGACAGAAAGATGCATTTTGATCTCATTATGAATGTGTCATTCCCAAACAAGTAATGGGAAAAAAGCGGCAAGTAGCTTGGCTCTGAGAACAATTAATTTGCTCCATGATTTCCTCTTGCAACATAAAAGGTGGTCTCAGAAAAAACTGTAGCATGTTGACTGGGGCAGGGTGAATTCTTGCAAAAACAGATTTGTTTCAGGAGCACCAAGTCTGGGCATTCCTCTACTTAGAATGATCCAAAACATCCATACTATATTGAACAGTATTAGACATAATGATTGCTATGTTTCTGAAGCTGAATATATGCAACTGAAGCAACTTGTGGCAATTGTCTAGTGAATCTAATTTCTTCTCAGAAACTAACAGTAACAGTACTGACACACAAATGAGTCCTAGACACAGATAGCAAAAGAGAAAGAGAGAGACAGAAGACAAACCTAACATAGGTTCTTTCTGCAATATCTTGCACATAACAGCAAAGGCATCTCGGGTGGATACCACAAAAAACAGTGGTAATCCCTCTATGTGTATTTCTTCAAAATTCATATTCATTTCTCAAATTAGTTCAAAACTTTTCAGCTCATCCTCAAATACAGCCAAAATCGGGACCTTTGACAAACATTGGTACGACAGCTATAACTTTTCAACAGGTGTGGATACCTTAACTTGGATTTTTTCTCAATGTGTGACTATCCTGGGTTCGGCTAAGATCATAGAATCATAGAATCATAGAATCATAGAATGGTAGGGGTTGGAAGGGACCTCTAGAGATCATCCAGTCCAACCCCCCTGCTAAAGCAGGTTAGCCTAGAGCAGGTTGCACAGGAATGCATCCAGGCGGGTTTTGAATATCTCCAGAGAAGGAGGCTCCACAGCCTCCCTGGGCAGCCTGTGCCAGTGTGCTGTTACCCTCACAGTAAAGAAGTTCCTCCTCATCTTCAGGTGTAAAGATAGAGTTAATTTTCACGAGAAAGCTGGGAGAGGGATAGCTGACCCAAACTAGCCAAGCAGGTATTCGATACCACTGACATCAAGCCCAGTATATAAACTGGGGTGGGGCTGGCTGGGCAAGGTGTGGAAAGCACGGCTGGGAATGGCGTGGATGGCTCGGGTTCCCGTTCCTGGTACTGAGCGATGGTACTGCACATTACTCGTTTGTATTCTCTCTTGTCAGTATTATAGTTGTTATTGTTATCATTCTCTTCTCTCTCTCTCTCTCTCTGTGTTGTTGCATTGAACTGTCCTTATCTCAACCCACGAGGGCTGCCCTTTCTCTTCTGATTCTCCTCCCCATCCCAGTGGTGGTGGTGGGCAGTGAGCAACTGGCTGCATGGTTCTTTGTTGCTGGCTGGGCTGAAACCACAATAGTGACTGTCCTCTGCACACCTGTAGCACCTTCACTAAAAATTTCCTGATACTTTGAGAGAACAGGTTTCAAGAATATTTCCTGCAAAAGCAGTAAACAGTTGCTTAAAAACAATCGCTGGACGTGCGCCACTAGCATGCCATATTAGCATACAATGATCATGACAGATTTTCATTACTCCTTTTGGTTTGTGTGTTGGTACAACCATAACTGATAATTCTATAAATGTGACCAAGAATTCATTATTCTATGCACAAGCTCAGTATAGTTCTCCCTTGGCATGGTACACTGAAGGTGCACTTTTGTCTTTCATGAGAATTGGTTCGACTGTTGGATCCAGGTGAAATAACACTGATCATTTTTTACAAGCTGACAGTTTTTCAGGAAAACACTTAAAAGAATTCACTGACAATGTTTCTCAGTTACTCTTCACTGATGACAAATGCCAAGGAAATTGATTCCCAACAGCATAAATGAGTTAATAGGATATTATATATGTATTATATATATATATATATATGAAAAATAGGGTGGGAATGACAGCTAGACATCATATAGTCCAGACCCAACTCAAAGCAGAGTGACCTCCAAGGTTTACATCATGCTCCCCAGGATCTTGTCCAATCCAATTTTGATTATATTCAGATACTGAGATTGATACCTTATTAGCCTATTTTAGTATCTCCTTCTGATGACTGATACACCAATAAGCACCGATCTTTCTAAGAAGAATCCACAGGAAATTTTTACCTCACATTTATGCCAGTGTTCTTGTCCCTACCATTGTCGTCAGAGCAGACTTGACAATCTTAACAAAATGAGCCAAAGGAACGTGCCTCTTCACGGGCAATCTCAGGTAACATCCATTTCATTCTCATGCACACTTATTACCATCGTAATGAGCATTTCAGAGTTCCTCAAGATTCTTTGGATGTGATTGATAATACTTCTTTACTCATTGTCAGAGGAAACACTGATGATCACAAATGAGAATCTTTGACATAATATGCTTCATACGGTCAATCTTTGATGACCAAACTGAAGCATTGAAGTTTTTCTTTTTACAAAAAAACCATTTATCATCTTTGAATCTCTATGCAGACCAACTATATAGTCTGACTAGAAATTTGGACTACTAATCTCATCTCTTAACATTGCTATGGATGATTTCCTGATTGTATTGACAACAATCATGTTTCTAATAATGAAAACCAGCATTTGGATTAATTGCTGTAACAAGACTTCTCTTAGTGTGTAGTGATCCTGATTCAGTGGCTAAGGACTTTTCCTAAACAACTACAAATGATACATTTGGCTCAAGAGAAAGATGGTGCTGAACTCCAAAGACAAGTCCATTATGTAACTTGTCATTGAGAAAATCACCAGTTACAATGCTCAATGATGCAAAGCAACTGAGCAATATAAGCAGCAATGTCCTTATCAGATTGTAAGTTTCACCTGCGAAATTGGAATCTCTAGACAGTGATGGATAGGGCAGACATGAAATGCATCTTTGGCAAGGCTGCGACTTCATCATATGGCCTTTACTAGTAGTACCCGATTTGCCTATTGTATTAGCAACTATCTTGCTCGTAGAGTAAGCAGAAACAGCCTGTTCAGGAGTTTTTCTATTATTTGCTTTAAGATAATGTGATAGTCTTTCTGAATAAGAAACTCTAACACAGATTGACTAATATCAGGCTATCCCAGGACTGCCATCTCAGATAGCAAGCAGGCAGGCACATTAATTTAGATTCTGCAGTGGTAATTCTTTTATCTCAAGTAGGTAAAGTCACACTCAAGATCATTCTCCACCGCTCCTAGGAGCAGCTCCAGAAGTTCTACTGCTGCTTGTCAGCAGCAGCAAGTAAACCTTGTCATCAGAAACTTGAGACCATATTTATGAAGCACAGTTGCTGGGGTCTTGAGTGCGCCAATAGGCCTTAATGGCCCTGACCAGGCTTATTTGGTGCTTTCACCCCCATCTGCCACCAACAGGCCCAGGAGCCCCATTTCAGCTTAACTCAGGGCTTTCAGTCTCAGTCTTAGCTGTGTGACAGGAGTGCCTGTCCTCTGCTCAGCCACAGTCATGTTTGTGCCTGGACATAGACTGTGTTGATCTGGACCTCGACCTGCAGACTGACTTCCTGGCTTGATCTTGGACCTGCCTCATCACTATAGACTTGCCTGTTGATCACTGGACTGTGTCTGACCCAGGTTATGATTGCTGGACCTGATCCTGACCCTTACCTGCAGACTGACTTCCTGCCTTGACCTCGGACCTGCCTCATCACCACAAACTTGCCTGACTATCTGGACTCTGGATTGAGCCTGGCTACCATCTCTGGGACTGCCTCTACTGCCATGGTGCTGCTGTCAGTGAGGTCATTGCCCCCAGCCTGCGTTGTGGCCACCCTCAACTCCCAGGTCACTCTCTGTTAGGCAGTAACCCTGCTTTCGATGTTCCTTGTCACAGCAAAAGCAGATCGCTTCACAAAGAGAGGTGAATCAGGAGACAAGTCTGCCAGCGAGGCTGGCAGGAGCCGTATCTTCACTAACAAGGGTCACAGTCCCATAGTATCAGAGCAAGAAAGGAGAGCAGATCCAGTGAAGACAACCTGAGCTGGCCAACAGTGACAAGGATCAGCCAAAAGTCCAGTGATGGCCAGACAATATAGTAGTAACAAGCTGTTCCTAGGTCATCCAAGAAATCACGTCAGCAGGACAGAGTCTGGCCTAACAAGGTATTTGGCCAGGTTCAAGCTTGCCTGCCATGGTACGACAGTGACCAGGAGACAGGACCTGAGCTTAAACACAGCTTCCAAGTGAAGCAGGGCAGCTCCAGATGAGGCCTCTCTCCTCCTTACACAGCTCCTTTCACACAAGTCTGATCCAAGTTGACAACAGTGGCACAGAGTTCTGCCTGAACACAGACAGCCAAACCCCATGGAGGCTGCACAAACTGTAGGTACACTGGAGCCCTGACAACGATCAACACTACTGAGGCAACCAGCAGAAGATGGTTGTCATTTTGTTGTCAGCAAAATGAATAGTAACAACCAACAAGAACTGGAAGAAAAGACAGCGGAATCAAATATAGCATGAATGACTTACAAGAAGAGCAAATAATAGCCTGCGCTGGACGTTTATACTATTTAGTTCTGTGACATGACCTCTTTTGGCAGTACTTAACTATTTTTAATTAAGAAAACTAAAGAAAAGCAGAGTTTCTGTTTATGACAGTTTTTGAAGTCTCAAAGTTTTGTTTTATTCTCCGTTGGAATAAAACAAACAAAAAAAGATAACATTGTTTCAAAGTAATGCTTCTGGAATGAAAACCTGAAGTTTCTCCATATATTGTCTCCTCATCTCTCTTCTTCGGTGCTCTACAACACTGGATGTCAAAATGACTCAGAACAAAACTTCATAGATTGTGGGATATATCTGAAAAATGTTTCTATTGTGAGGAAACAATATATTTTCAGTAGAACGTCTTTCTTTTAAAAAGCCCTTACCAGCTCTAACTCCAGGTAAATTATTCATATGTGTAGGTATGTAATTATAAAAATCTGTGACTATTTTTAAAGATTGGTTGAATTCAGTGCAATCACATCCACAGTGCAAACCAAAAAACACTATGAAATAATTTCTGCATGAAGCCCATCACTTCCATATGACTTATGGCAGACATTTTTCATGTATGCTGGTGACAAGTTGTGATTTAAAACCTTCAAGAGAATCCTCCACTTTCCTAGATAAAATGTTTCTGTGGTTTACTACTCTTATTTTTACAGTTTTATTAGGTATGTCTGTGTTCCCCTAGTCTGAATGTAGCTGATGTGAATTCCAACCACACGATTTTATTATGATCTTTTTTTTTTGGCAGAGTAAAGGAACAATGACTATGAATTTCTTTTTCCTTGTGTGGGCACCTGTAGGTGCTGGTCAAGTCACCTATTAACCTTCTTTTGGATAAACTAAACAGATGAAGCTTCTTCGTTGCCTCAGTATAAAACAGACAATGCTGCTGTTGATTGTGGAGATTTAAGTTTCTTAGTCTGAGGATTTTATAATATAAATTCAATGGATAATAATCATTATATAATGAAGAGTTACAGCTGGTCGGAAGGTCAGAGGAGAGGGTTGGAAAGCTACTGGACGAAACAAATGAAGAAGTGCCTAGGGAAAGCATTATTTTCAAAAAATTTAGTTCTGAGACTCTGATTTGATTTCACGATTTTCTAAAGATATTTTCATGTTATGACAAAGTTCTGTGTCTTACCTGCCATTTTATTTTAGTATTAATAAGGTTTGGGCAAAAGAAGAAACAGTGACATATGAAAAGGAAAAGGAAGTGAATTTAGTGGAAGGATTTGGAGGATGTCTATTTCTTTTTCTTTACATGTATTTTACAACTTTCCCAACCATTCCTGAGATTGTGTATAATTTAGCATATCATTTTGTATAGGAAGAACACAGTTTATTCCAGACCATATTAGATTATTTAACATAACTAATGTAAGAAAGCACCCACAAGCAGTTACCATTACTAAATATTTTAAAAGGAAGTGCAAAAAAATCCCAGTTGGAGTGATGACTCTGGCACAAAACAGCCTCAAGGGAAGAGATACAGCTGTATGCCGAATGAAGGCCTTGTAAATGCTTCTCAGGAACAGCTGAATTTTGAATATGTAGTTTGAAGCATCTTGAAAGGAACGTATTTTAGGACAGTTGCTCAAAGCTGGCCCACTCTGAGCAATGAATATAAAACATCCAAAATAACTAATCAATTCTGAATGACTTGACCTCTAATTGTCTGAATATTTGAAATGTGAACATGCTTCTTAGATATCCGTCCTCCTCATCCTTCTTAAAACACATTTATAAAATGACATTTAGTAGAGTTGGCCTTCTAAGATCACAGACGGCAATTAATTGCAGTTAAATAAAGGATACCGTGAATAACTTCACTGATGTGTTACCAAGGCAGTTTTCAGGACAGGATGTAATCATACATAACTGTTTTAAACTGTGATTCTTGCAAAAATGAATTTTTGCTGGAACATCAGATGAGAAATGCAAACACTAGAAGTCTGACCGAGTACCTTAATTTACTAGTTGCATTCTTCAGCAGGATGAAGGCACTTAATATGTCCTCTTATGTTCTTGCCTTCTTAAATTGCCTTCAATTTTTTATATTATAGCAAGAAATATCTTCATTTTAATTCAGGTTAGTGTTTTGTTTGTTTCTTAGATGATTTTTGAAAATGCTTTTAAAGTTTGTTAGAACTCTGTGAGACGAACCACACAAAAGGTAGTGTAAATTTTATCCCTCACCTAAACTTTCAAAAAGAACTCAGTAAAACTGAGAAAGCAGCAGAAAGTAACTGGATTCAGGAAAGCATGGATTGGGATCAAAGGTAGAAGAACAGACAGAGTCCTCCTCAGATGCCAGCCACAGAAGAGGGGAGCTTGACCCTCATGATTCCTCAGCTTTATACTGAGTATGACACATATGGGATGGAATACTTCATTTCATCAGGTTTGGGTCACCTGTCCGACCCGCTCCTCCCCACTGCAGGGTTGCAGGTTTGACTCCTTTTCTGCCCTGTCATTTCCAGCACATAAGAAAGTTAGCAAAAGTGAGCATTGACCTTGGTTTCCATAGGCATAAGTATAAGCCAGAGCCTTTCTGCACCCCATTCGTACCGTTACTCCAGCAATAACTATAGACATGGAGTGTTATCACTCCTAGAAGCAGTCACTGTCTGAAAAACATGCTGTTAATTTCAGAGAGTTCAGTCTCTTGGAAAAGACTTAACTGAGAAGTAAGATTACTGAAAAGCAAATTGGTTCTGTCCCAGCTCAAACCAGGACACAGCAGTACCCAGTACAATTTTCTCCATAAGTTTTCCAGGTATTGAGGTTAGACTAACAGGTCTGTAGCTCCCTGGGTCCTCCCTTCCTTACACCCTTCTTGTAAACTGGAATAACATTGGCTAGCTTCCAGCCAGCGGGGACCTCCCCAGACTCCCAAGACTTTTGGTAGATGACTGTAAGAGGTTCTGCCATAACATTTGCTAGCTCCTTCAGTGTTCTGGGATGAATCCTGTCAGGACCCATGGACTTGTGAACATTCAACTGATACAGCTAGTCCCTTATAATTTCAGTGTCCAGAAACGGAATGTTCCCACAATCGTAGTCCTCTGGCTCAGGCGATTGGGCAGCTTAAGGTCAATCAGTATTATCAAAGACCGAGGCAAAAAAAGCATTGAATGCCTCTGCTTTTTCTTCATCCCTATTAGTCAGATGACCATCTTCAACAAGTATCAGTCCAGTGTTTTCTTTACACCTCCTCTTGCTGTTAACGTACTGAAAAATCCCTCCTTGTTATCTGAAACAACACTGGCCAGTTTCAACTCTAATTGAGCTTTGGCCTTTCGTGTCTTCTTCCTGCATAAACAAACCTCAGCTCTGTACCCTTCCTGTGAAGCCTGACCTTGCTTCCAGAGATCATACAGTTTCTTTTTCCTCTTGAGCTCCCTGTTCAGCCAAGGTGGTCTTCTGCCCTGCTTGCTTGACTTATGACATAGTGGAATTGCCTACCCCTGTGCTTCTAAAAGGTGCTTCTTAAAGACTGACCAGCTCTCATGGACTCCTAAGCCCTTAAAAGCAGATTCCCATGGTACTCCGCGAAATAGCCCCCTGAATAGCTTAAAGTTTGCTCTCCTCAAGTCCAGGGTAGCAACTTCACTGTCCTTGTTTCTCATTACATTGAAAATTTTAAACTTAACCATTTCATGATTACTATGGCCAAGACAGCTACCTACCATCACATGCCCCACATCTTGCAGGAATAGTTGTATCATCCAGAAAGATGTCTTGTCCAAGTTGATCTTTGGCAAACTGCGATTATTATGAATGCAAATCAGAGCGGGCTTCACAGCTCTGCTCTAGCTGGTCAGGTTCCTTAAAACAGCCCTTAATTGGCATAATAGCTTAATGTCTAGTTATTCCATTGGAGAAAAGATAAAAAGCCTGGACTTTGCTAAAGTGCTGTGTGTTTTGTAACTTAGATCACGATTCATTTCAGGATTTGTTGAGGAAGGAAATATTACAAAGACTAAAACTGCATATTTATGTGCCAGGTAGAAAGGTACTGCGTTGCCAACAAAGCCTGATGACATGGAATCTATAACCCTGGGAGTTCTTTCTGGGGCAGGCCAGCTGCAGTTTGCAGTATGAGTATGTGGCAGTCTCCTGCCTCATCCTACTGGTACTCCAATTCTGTTTCCAAATAAGAGATGTCTCGGCTAGACTAGTCTAATGGATGTGATTTCATCTTACAAGACAGCTTAATGAGGAAAGTTGCCTGCCTGTAAAAGAACAATTTCTTTCTATGAAAGATTTTTGAAGAACTAATGAATGCAGAACATAGTTTGCTGGGGCTGTACAAAGCCATCAGCTCTCACTGTCACCAACAATGGGTTGTAAGTCTTGGACCACATCTAAGAGCACAGCATCTACTGTAAGCAAAATCTACAAAGGATCCTCTGAGGGACTTTCCAAATTCTTGCCTAGAATCTATTGGTGTTCCAGCACAACCATGCACTTCAGAATATACAATTTCAGTATGGCCTGTAGGGATAGGACAAAGGATAATGTTTTTAAACTAAAAGAGGGTAGATTCAGAGTAATATAAGAAATAATTTTTTTATGATGAGGGTCGTGAAACACTGAAACGTGTTGCCTGGAGAGGTGGTAGATGCCCCATCCCCAGAAACATTCAAGGTCATGTTGGATGGGGCTCTGAGCAACCTAATCTAGTTGAAGATGTCCCTGCTTATTGTAGAGGAGGTGGACTAGATGACCTTTAAAGGTCCCTCTCAATCCAAACTATTCTATGATTCTATGATAAATGATGTTGTCATCCCAACTCGTGCTCCAACCAGGTACGTAGAACTGAATATGTGACTAAGTAAGTGGTTGGTTCAAAACCAGCTTGGTTCTACTTAAAGGAACAGCTTAACAAACAACAGGTGCTTAGGGAAATACTGAGTGTGTATCTTCCCCCCTAAACTGATCTGCTATCAAGGAAAGGGAAATTTGCAACACTTGGATGTATGTTGTGATTTTTCAGCAGTCATAATACCAAAAATGTATAATAATTAGAAATTAGCAGTACTGTGGCTGTCAGACTTACTGAGAGAAATACAGAATATACAAAGTGTGTCCAGCATGTCTAGGTTAATGTCTAGAATTCCACTGTTTGTCCATATTTTTCACCATTTGTCTACAAAACAGACTACCAATCACTCTTTTGTTCCTCCTCTTTCTTTGCGGCAGTTGAGACACAAAGAATCTGTGCTTATAATTTATTTTCCTCCAGGTAGCTCTACTGTTTGAATCATCATTGAAAATAATTAGTATCAACCTTAGGATTCAAAAGGAGAAGGGAAAGAGACCTTTGCCTCTCTGTTCTTCAGTTGGAGCCAACACATCAAGCCAAATTACTTTCTCATTTACACATGGGCAATTCCTCTGAAAACAATTTGGTGTTATGAGTGTAGCTGTGAGGGAATTTGGCACAATAGTTTGTGACAGTGATATTGCAAAAGGCTTTGAAATATTTTGGAGCCATGTAGCAGCAGCATAATTTTTACAGAGAAATTGAATTAATTCTCTCATACTGCAGACCTCTGTTGGCTTTAGATGGTACTTTAAGTTCAGGACCAATTTTGTATGGTCTACATAGTTCTGTACCATATGAAAATAGGGCAAAAAATCTGCTATCAGGACTTGAGGTTTTACAATACATTTTTTAGATGATATTAGCCATCTGTAGTGCACTGTAGGGTTTCACATGATTAACAGATACATGTGGCTACTAGGTCATCACTTATTTCAGCATTCAACTAAATTACAGTACAACAGATTTTAGAATGCCTTTTGTCTGTGTTCGTAACAGCCCATGTTGCCAGAAATTCACAGGACTTCCTTGAACAGGGATGCATTGTAAATCTTAGATTGCAGTCTCTGCTTAAATAAAGTGAAACGAATAGCAATGTCACAAGGCTGCAGTACTTCACAAAATACATATGAAATCAGATCAGAACAAATTAAGCATTGACATGAATTATTTAATTTTCACAGCTTTTTTTGCACAAATGTGCTATGTGATCATGTGCCATACAATAACAGGTTTACCGGTGCTTCCTAGCTCAAGAAATGTGTAGCAAGTGAGGGGGAAAGTAAGAGTTCTCTAGCATGTACTAACCAGAGCTGTTCAAATATTTGAAAAGCCATCATGATTATATTCTTCTAAGATATGGTGAGGAAACACTTGCTTAATGCATTTGTGGTGTTTCCTTTCTCTGGAAGTGACTCATGTTCTACTCTGTAAGACCTGTCATTGCAACATGCCCAATGAACCGCAGACAACTTCAGGGCTTGCTTTTAAATGTATATAGCTATTCAGTAAAGGAGATATTTTAGAAAGGTTTCACTTGCAAAGCCATCGGATTGGGTGCAGGTGTCCAGATGTGGGCACTGGGAAGCTGCAGATGTGGCCTCTGTGAGAACAGACCAGGGCCTGCCCCATGCCGGACACAGACGGCTGCAAGAATCCCAGCGCAGGGCACAGCTAAGCACGTCAGCCACCATCAGGTATGGGAATTCATATTTAAGAAAGATCAGAAAATGCCAGAGAGAAAAGCAAACAGGGAGAGAATAGAGAGAGGAAGAGGGAATCAAAGAGAAATAACAGCAGGAACACGAAGGTCAAGGAGGAGGAGAAGCAGCAGGTACCTGACAGAGGGGTAGATATTCCCAAAGGGACTGCAGTCTGTCAAGAGTGAGAAGGAAGGAGCAACCGAGAGGAGCTGCTATGTCCTGACTGCAATCTCTCCCTGAGCTGCCCATTGCCTCGCTGAAGGGACTGAGTGTTAACCTGTGCTGATAAGAAGGTGGGAGGAGAGGTATCCGGAGTGGGGTCAAGCCTAGGGAGGGAGGAGGGGTGTGTTCTCCCTAAGTGCTCGTGATGTTTGTTTCCTGGTTTTGTTTCCCAATACGTGAATCAGTAATTGAATACTTACATTAATTGGCAATAAATTAAATTCCCCAAGTTGAGTCTGTCTTGCTTATGACAGTAACTGGTAAGTGATACTCACAATTCTTGCTGCCTTGTTTTTCTCTGCCGTGGGGGAGGACAGAGAGCCAGCAGCTGTGTGGGTGTTTAGCTGTAAGCCACCATTTTATGCTTTGGAGTGCCTCCCTCATTTTATAATTCTTCATCGTTGTGATTACAGTACAGTTTCTCTCCCTTTAGAGGCCCCTCTCCTCTAAACAAGTTCATTCAGAACCTAAAAGTGGGGAACATAATTTGCCTGTTGATGGACACTAGTTTTCTAACTGAGGTCCGAGGTGATGCTCATGCTCTCCGAAGGCCTGACAAGCGATACACACCACCTAACTTACCTTTCAGTTGCACCTCCTAATCAATGTATATCATGACACTCAAAACCAAGGTCAAGGAGGCACTAATACTACGTTCCAACTGTGGACAGTTATGATTTTCAAAGCTTTTGGCATACTGTGACTCATTCACAAAAATCCTACAAAGTATATAACAGCTACGAAGTTCACCTTGTGTTTAATTGTTATATTGGTAACTCCATCCAGATTTTTTCTTTTTTTTTTTTCTTTTTAATAACATCTTCCAGTTAGGTGAACTTGCAGTTGTTATAATCCCACAGAATGGCAGAAGACAGAGAAATGTTGACGGCTATTCATTGGGAATCAATGGCTAGGTATTTTTTGAAGGTTTGTAGAACAGGCAATCATAAGCCCTAACTTTCTCAGATATTCACAGCTGGACAGAAGTAGGGTTTAAGGGTATCAAATAGAAACACAAGTTCCATTAATTTCCATGGAGTTTTAGGTCCCAAACAGCCTACAATATACATTATTCAATGGTCTGAGGGGTAAGGACTACCGCTGGCCATATCACCGATATACCTATGTGGTAATAATAATATCATGCAAGTCAGGAGATATTAGCTCAGGTGTGGCAGGTCACTAGTTGCTATATTGCTTCAGACCTAAGCTGGCTACTCTGTAAAGAACGTTACTGCATGGACATAACTGGGTTAGCTTTCTGTGTCAAGCTGAATTATATAGGGTGTAGCCTTCTGAAAACAGGATTTAAGGAATTGTGAGAATGTTACATGATTTTATTCATGCTTTTAATAAGACAAAATTTTGCCTTAAATGACCATGACAAGTGTCTTTTAACTTGAATTCATTGGTAGGCAGCCACTTCCAAAATAATTAAGAGATTGGAGGTCTAGTTTTTTATACAGCTTCAAAACAATATTTAGACCTGAAGTTTTGCTCTCTCCTTCTCTCTCTCCCCTTCTCCACTCTGTCTCCATCTCCACTCTCCACAGAGTTTTACAGAGTTCTAATAACTGAAGAGGTAATTCCCAAGAGAAGATAGTCTATTTCCCTTCTATTTTTCTCATTTCCTTACTTTTTTTCCCCAGCTTTTAGCTAGACACTACTACCCAGCCACCAAAGACTAGACAGTGATCAATATGGTCTTTTGACTTACAGTGATAGGAGCAGTTCCCTTGCTAGATTATTGCCCTAGAGGTGACTCTCTATTAGCCCTTTACTTTTTTATCTGTACTCCACTGAACTTTCATCTGTGTTGTCCTAAATTGTCACATTAACACTTTTTTGAAGATGAATTTGCGGGTGAAGACTTAATTGTTCATTTAAACAAAACAACATGCATTTTTTCATGGTTTTTCTTCCTTTACAGGAAATACTTATTTCTGACCACATCTGAAAGCCTTTTCCAAAACTGGCCATTCCACTGGGGAAATGGTCACCTATTTCTCATTTTCATTGTGTTTATTTCCCCTTTTCACTGATTAGGAATATTAGTCAGAGGATAATGCTTCCACAGTTGTTCTAACAGTACTATTCTTATTTCCAGTTTTCACATTTCTCAAATGTATTTTGCCATTTGAATTCAAATTTTGCAGGGTTTTTGTTTGTTTGTTTTGTTAGAACCTTATCTAGAACAAATGCATACAGTGCTGTTTCCAGTATAATGAAAAGAACAACTGTTTGGCTGGAAATATCACTGTATTTTCATTCTAAGATGATGCCATATCTAAAGAATTACATCGAGAAGGGAAAGGCAATCAACTTTGTTCTAAATGACTAATGCAAGATTGTAGTGGCCTCAGACAAGGCACCCAAATTACAATAGAGATTAATTAAACCCATATATGCACAGTAAAGAGCCAGAAACAAAAATAAATTAATTCACTGAAGGTAACCACAATAGGACAGCTAGTTTTGTGACACAGATTCTTTAAATTCTTTTGGATCCTCCATATCTCCCATTCACAATTCTTTCCTTGCTCTACTGATATGACTATCTCTCATTTAAACTTAGTTTTGACTTTTAAATATGTTCTCCTGGAAAAAGGTTGATGTTGCTGCTTAACAGGTTATGACTGCGTGGAACTCTCAGGCTCTGAACACAGTCATGTAAACCAACAAATCTGTTTACACTGGTAAGTAGATGTGTTGTCTAATATTAGACAGGAAGACTTCTTGTGGTGGGCTAGCTCTGGCAAACAGCCAAATTCCCATCCAGCTTCTCACTCGATCTCCCTCCTCAGCAGGACAGGGGGAGAAAATAGGATGAAAAACCTCATGATATAAAGACCGGGACATTGCTTACCACTTACTAGCGCAGGCAAAACAGATTTGACTCAGGGAAAATAACTTTAATCTCCCATCAGTTAAAATAGAGCTGTGTCCTGCAGTGGGTCCGCTGGAGCTGTCTGGAACTGGCTGTGTCTGGCATGAGGCAGTCCTGGCCTCTCCTCACAGAGACCCATGCAGCTCCTCCTGCCAGCACCTGTGCACCTGCACCCAACACATTTCTGTGGTCTCTAAGTAGATAATGCTGCTACAGTGCCTCTGTCCAATTCTTTGATGCCAAATTTCCTGACCAGCCTCACTGCTTTCAGCATGAAATGCACTCAGGAGTGCCCTGAGAACAAAGCCCAGTGGAAAAGCTAAGTGGAACCTTTGCTGGACAAGCCTGGTCCAGACACCGTGAACTGATCCTTCCACAGCATTCTGTGCGGCCCAGACGTAGTGCACAGTCTTCTTACTTACTGGTCTGACTACCTTAGTACATCAGCAGCAAGATATATGCCTGAAAGAGCATCCTGGCACCCCACAGGCATTCCGTGCCAGATTCACACTTTGAAAGGATAATGCAGAAAGCTGTAATGAAAGCATGATGCCACCTCAATGACTAGCAGACACCACCATAGGTGGACTAGAACAGCTGCAGCATTCAGAAGCCTCCTCCGTCCCCAGTTTCTTCACTTTCACAGAAAGCACCTTCCTTTGGATCCTGCCAACGACTCCAGCTGGCCACATCAAAGGCTGGGATGACAGGTCATGTCTTGTTGCCCCTTCTTCTTCACTTAAAGGTATATGGAGTTGTTTAGTTTGAAATGTGATGCAATGGGTGGCCATTTAGAGTAACCCTTCTTGTCGTCTGGTCCTCATGACAGCAACTATTGAAATATAATACAGAAGTGCATGCTTAGTTCCTGCAGACTTGCATGCAGACTCCTGAAACATGAATGAGATAAATATCCTCCCAGACAAGAAGCTGAGAAAGAATGAACACACAATCTTAATTACGTTGTTTGGACCAGGCATAAGGGTGCCTTGCTTGTTGATTATGCTTCTGTACTGATTTCCCCCATGAGGTGCGACAATTCAGTTTACAAAGTTTTATATTTTCTTCTTTGTTATAAAGTATTATCTACTGAATGTACAAAGCAAATCTTTAAGAGAAAAATCTGTATAACTTACTGTTAACTTCCTCTGTAAAAGGTCAGCTAGGTATCTAAGACACTGCATTTTGATTAGTACAAAGGAACTCGATACTCCGAGTGTAATTTCTGGCATGGAGACTTTAGTTATCTTCCTTCAAATTTTGTAAAGCCTTATTTATAAAGAAATAGAACCTACAGCTGGGCATATGTACTCTTTCATTATATATTCTGCATCCTGTCTTCAAATTAAAGCCGTAGAGTTTAAATGTTAATGTTTTGTGCCCTGATGGAGTTCAGAGTCTAACTGTATACTCACAGACCTTACACATTGATCTCATATCAAATGCATTCCAACCTTTCTGCCTTTCCTGCCACTGTAAGTGTGATATTAACATCTCCTAGAAAACTTCTAAAAATCAATGGTGCATGGTTCCACTATCTGATTCAAAGAAACAATAGAAGAAGAATATGATTTCATTTCCACTGTGTTTTGGTAAAGGCTGATATCTGTGTTGATTCTTTCTGTCAAAGTTTCTGTTCACATAAATCTTCAGAGGGACATGAATCCTTTACTTCATAGGTTCTTTCCCTTCCCTGAAGTCTCATTGTGGATTTTGCAATTCTAGATGTGGTTCAATAATTCTGTTCCAGTTATCCTACACGCAAAGGATGGTTATGGATGCTGTGGTTAATTAACAATCTAAGCACACAAATGTCTCCTTGAAAACAAGACCTGGCACTAGACTAAATGAACATTCTGATTGCTCATTAAACGCAGTAGTTTCTCTGCAAGGCGGGTAATACTAACAAGACACTCATTTTTTTTTACCTCCTGCTTCCTCTTCCCTCACCATTTTTGTAAGCAAATTTTTCCCCTTTTCCTCAAGACATGCATAAAGATAGCTTTGTCTTTCTCAGTTTGTTTTCCTGATACACCCTCTCTACTTCTGTACTTTCACTGCACTGCAGTGCTCACGTAGAGCCAAGGACTGTGGAAACACACGCTTTCCAAGGCCGCCTTAGTGACATTGTCTTGGCTCACAGATGAAGCACGTTCATTTAACATTCCAAGTGACTGGCTGTCCCAGGACAAACAGGTAATAGACTCAGTCTTACAGTGTCTTACAGGGTAGATAGAAGTTTGCTTACTCTCAATTTGCTGCTCTTTACACATCTAATGAAGCCTTGTCTCAGGAAGCCAAATTTAAGATGGTGCTTACTGTTTCTGCTTTAGGTAAAGTTACTTTACAAGACTTCTTTAGATTGTATACACTAAAATAGCAATGTCTGAGGTATTGAGCACTCAATGGAAACCATCATGCTTCCATGAGGGGTAATTTCCTTGTGCCTATATAAAGCTTTGTTAGTATTTCTTGTAAGAGGTGCTTGCCTGGGAACCCCTGAAAAATCTGGAAAAGTGAGAAGATTAATTTGTTAGGTCAACTACATCTCAGCCTGTGTCTAGCTTAGGTAGTATGTTATACCTTTGAGTGCTGGTGCTCCTCATGGAATGTCTGATTTTAATTTTGCAACCACAGACGCTTTAACAACATGTAGTGCTATGTCACTTGTTTTTTTGATTGTAGCTACACAAAACATGTCTGTAATATAAAAGTGATTTTACTCGTATAAATATGAACTCATGGTGCATAAATTTGAAAATTTTGAAAATAAAAATACTCTATGTTAGTTCTACATTATGCAATAACACAAAGAAATCTGCCCCTTTTAAGATTGTTTGTCTTGGCCTTGATGCAACAAAGTGCTAAAGTCAAGGCTGAACTTTCTTTCAAAGATGACTTACAATGTTGAGTGAAAAATGAACTTTATAAACCCTGGATCAAAATTTATTGTTGTATAATCCAATTGCCAGTAAAGGTTAGAATTTCAGAAATTTCAGAAATAAAATTCAGAAATTAATGAAGCATTATTATTTTTTGATATAATGAAAACTTTAGTAGAAATATCTGAAATTAGCACCAGTATAATTTGTAATTGAATATTTTTGCAGGAAATTCATATGCCTACAGTGGTATCGAGGACATACTAATTTAATAATTATTTCTTAAATATCACAAATTATATTAATACAAAGTAAAACTATCTGTATATATGATTATTGACTAGTAATAATTTATACATAGTGCTGATGTTGGTATTTGAAAACACACTCAACTTGTCCTTTCCTGATCTAAGAGATTACGTTGCTTTTATCTACTGTGACTAAATGCCACTGTTTTCTCTGAACTACTCTGCCTATCATATTTTATGAAGACAAAATCTGATCAAGTACTGATGAAATGAGAAAATTCTGTCTACTCAACTTCTTTGAATTAATTGTAAAAAGCTGGCTTAACATCAAACTTTCAATAATTAAAACCTGGTTAGTAGATAAAGTCAGTCATGCACTCCTATTTTTCCACCACGTTTCTGACTTTCCAGAGTCACTGATGGATCGGCTGAGGTAAATCCTCAGATCAATCACTTCTCAGAATATGACCGAGTGGACATGGGAAATCTCTCAAGGCAGTGAAATTATTAAAATACGTTAACTTTAACATAATACTAAAAACCAGAAGACTTCCAGTTATTATACTTTTCCTTTTTCACTTAGACGAGGGTAATTAAAAGCATGAGCAAAAGTGGAAAGGAAAGGTGCCTCAAGTACATGTATCACTTATTTAATGGCAGGATCTGATCAAAATATGGTTCCAGTCTGATCAGAACATGGCTAAGGTTATTTTCAGTCTCTTTCGTTAGAATTTCAGCCCATCTGGAGGGACATACGCTACAGAAATAGTTGTCTAGCCTTCATTTTGCATTCAACCTTCACTTTGACCAGGGTTTAAAATAAACTTGCTAACAAGTATTTAAATTCTTAAAGCACAGAAGCCAGCAGTTTAGTTGTCACAAAAATAATTTGCTAGTCATTACTTATAAAAACTCTCTCATTCATTTACTTTTTACTGTCTACACTGGCTCCATTCTAAGTCAGATTACTTGGTGTGTATTTAATACTCTCTGCAGGGAAAAAGAAAATAATAACTACTTATGCTTGTAGTAGACTGCAGCAGGAAAGGTTATATTGGGCAAAAACCAGCAAACACATTTTCCCTTTAACAATGCAGAGTGAATACCATCTTCTGATCTCCCTTCACTTCTAATTAAAACTAATCGCACTCTGGAAGCAAATACATACTTCCATCTATGCACATATATATTTATATAGTTAGAGATATAGAGGTATAGATATATATATATAAAAAACTTCTGTAAGAGAAAAGTTTTGAATAATAGAAATAATAAATAAAGAGGATTTTTTACATGTCTGAAATTTCAGTTAAAGTGATAATATATCTAAGTAGAAGACTGCACACTATTTGCAGTCTGATTAGACAACAGACCAACAGTTTCTGTTTATATGAACTATGGAGGAAGGAATAATGTATATTGTTAGAAACCTTTTTTATTTACATGAAAGTATATATGGACACAGAAAATATGGCAGAGTATTCCCACCAGGGCAGTGCATCTGCTCACAGACTGACCAGCTCTATCTAGAGAAATGCAAATGTAGCGCTTGGGGCCAAATTCTCTTCAAGTGTAGCACTGACATCAGGACAGTTACTTATTTCTAGCAGACAGCTTAAGTCTACCTAATATTACTTTCTCTCTTCCAGGTATTAGATATTAGTTTTAACATACTTAAGAATAAATATGAGAGATCATTGGTTGTGAAAAAGTAGCCATTGCATAGAGCAATTGATTTATATTTATACGGAAAACTAGCCATAATTTAAAAATTAATTTCACAGAATTATGTAAAAGTAATTTTATTTTGTTACAAGTACATTTTAAAGTGAAGATCTATATACCATGTAATTTGAAATACACAACATGAGACCTGATATTCATAGTAAAACCATAACGTTTCAATTCTTACTGAACCTGTCAAGTGTCCAAAGTGCAACAGGCAATCTTGCACCTTTCTCTAATGCATTACGATTCTGTGAATAAAATTGTTTCCTTTTTAGGCACTTTCTTTAAAATCAAAACAGTTTTTCCCTTCATACATTTGCATTAAGGCACAGTATAAATGTTCTTTTTCTCCTTAGTTCTGTTAAAAGAGACTTGCTCAATAAATAATTTCATAATCAGGAAATATATTCATTAGCTGGCAACTTTCCCTATTTCAAATGTGCTTTCCTATCTATATCCTATGTATCTATATATCTATATATGGCTGATCCTGAGTTCTTCTCTGATGCATAAACTTGAGCTTTTACCTACCTCTTAACCATAAACTAGTGGCAGTGTAAATAGTTTGATTTCTTTTTTTAAGTGTTAGCAGTGTAACACGTATCTTCTACTCTGAGTGTAGAGACAACACAACTGTAGTGCTGCAGATACAAATTGTGTACCATCGCTTTACTGTTTGACAACATAGCCAGTAAGACAGGCTTTTTCTTATTGAAAACACCTTAATTCTCCTGACAATTCTTGTGGTAATAGCCACAGTTCTTACAAAATATTTATTAATTAGTTGTCAGATGGTTTGAGACAGTTAAATATGAGTAGTACTAGAGCTTGGAACAAGATTCTTCTTAAGAATAAAAATGATACCTGTTAGATTCAGTAGGTGTTTACCACAAGCAACCAAAATGAAGCATAATATGAAGTATTCACAGAAGATGGATGTACAAGTAAAATTCAGGAATTTTATTCTCTATCTTACCGTAAGAAGCAACTATGAAAAAGGATTACTTATTGCAGAGGTTGTGGAGTTAATGGCTAAATGAGGAGATTTGTAGGAAGAAAGAAATCTTTAATTTTTTTAACTTGGGAAAGATTAAACTTAAGCTTAGTCATAGATTCTACTTTCCTTTACTGAAAATCAAGTTGAAGATCTAAAATAAGTTTTCAGATGAGCAAATAATCAACATTTCACATTCCAGAATGTGGAATTATTCATTATAAACTGAGCACATGATTAACTTACAACTGCTTGGATCTTACTGAATCCTCTTTTCTGAAAATGTGTTTTTCATCCCTAATATTCACTTTTCACTTAATGATCACCTGAGTCATTTTGTGCTATTTGTGGTCCTTGGCTGTTTTTGCATCTTGTCTAGAGGAAATACAATTCTAAAAATTGTATTAGTGCCTATAAAATGGCAAATGACAAATGATAAATGATAAAAACTTTTGTTGGACCACAAAGGTCATAGTTTACACATGAATGATTATTTATATAGAGAATAAACATTCCACAGACATTTGGGTATATAAAAGACTCACAGACTTAAAATCTGGAAAAGACCTGTATTCAGGTATGCTGATTTTTTTGTACAGTATAGGCCAATATCCCTGCATTGATCTTTTTATTCAAGTAGTATATATCTTAAAGGGAAAAGAAAAGTCTGGTTTGTTTAGGAATGGAGAACTCATCAAAATTTCAGTGAGGTGTTCCATTAACTAGCTACCGCCTCTTAAAAAAAAAAGTACATTGATGCAATCAGAATTTGTCTAGCATCCCTTCCAGCCCTTGGACTTGCAACTTTTCTCTGCCAGACTCACATGCTATCACATTTCTATTCCCAGGAAGAAACTAATAGGTTAGGGTCACATCCTTTAACTTTTTCTGTTAAGCTAAACATATTTAGTCCACAGATGCTCATGATAAATCATGAGTTTAGTCCTTTCATTCTCAGTATCAAATATAAGAATAATAACAATTTCTAATCCTATATCAATTGGACATATAAAATAAATGAGCAACTTCCACAACACTGTTGTGTTAAGAGCAAATATTCAGCTATTCATATATTGTGACTACCAAATCCCACTACTTTGCAGAACAGAGTATGCCACCCTACATGTCAGAACTATAAACTTATGGAATGATGGAATGTATATGCGTGTGTGCGTGCATGCGCGTGCATGCGCGTGCATGCGCATGTGTGTGTGTCTATGCACCGGTGGAAAGTGTTGATTGGCTGAGCTGATTATTTGCATGCTAGCGACCTCTTGTAATCAGAGCATGTTTTCTGAACACGTTCATTCTACTGCTGATCTAACTAGTCCGTTTGCAGCAGTGTTAGATCTTAAATAGCAAAAATTCATTCCCAAAAGGTAAGTCAATCAGTCTGACTGTTCATGTCTACAGTCACCAGGTAAAGCTTAAATTTTATTCCTCTCCTAGAATATGTTTGAGAGGGACTTGATTAGTTATTAATAAAAGCATTTGTCCATAGAGAAATTGTGACATTCCTGTACTTCCAAACAGCAGGCACAATCTAAAACTGATGGCTGAGTATGAGTCAGGAGGAAACATACTGCATGGTTTTACACCAGTGACTGACTGAAGATCTCAAGTTAGGAACAGTTTTCTTATTTAGTCAGCTGGGAGAAACAGCTTTCATCAAAGATTGATTTAGCTTATTTAAGAAATGAATTGCATCATGGACTTTCTTATTTCCCTGTATTCCCCAAATTCCACTTCAAAATTATTCTTAGCTGATGTTACAAGTGCTGCTCTACAGACAGTATAATGATTTTCAGCTATTCAGTATATGTTATAAATTATTTTATTTCAAGGAATATTTGAAAGCACCGATTTTCTTGGTAGTATTTAGGATTAAGTTGCCACATTCATGTCTGAAATACAAGAGAATGCTTTCCATGTCCAACAATAATTCTTGGGGGCTTGAATTACCAACATTTGAAAATAAATGTACACAGCAAAAATTTAATACTTATGTTTTTATCGTAAAGTATTTTACCATACAGAAGTCTAAATTTTAAAATTATCTGAAAATGAAAATTGTGACTTTTTCCCATCAAAAAATATCAGAGAAGAATATTCATATTTAATTTTTGGAATGAAACACCCGATATGTTGAAAATTACTTTTTTCTCAGAGACTGATGTTTTTCATTACTTGGTATTTTGTTACGAAAAAGTCATAAGAAATTGCTGACTGCTGTAATCTGAATTGTTCTCACATAAGTAAGAAAAAGATTACCAGATCATGGTGTTCAATGGAATATTTTTAAGTTGTCACTGAAATGAAAACATTATTTTTATTCAAAATCCCATTTGACTCTTACAGTTGTATCCTATACTATTTTTTAAAAGGCCAAGTTACCAGGGAAAAGGGGTAACATTAGTGATATGAATTGACATATTTGAATGAAACAGACAAGATTTTGAGTATGCAAGCTCTCCTTCAGGCCTGAACTAGAAACAGAAAATCTCATTTTTGTCACTGACTGGGACCACTCACGTTCCAAGAAATCCACACCTCTTTTGGGTCCATGAGTTTTAGTTTCTGGACAAGCTAAACATTTTAAATTTTAGGCTTGTTTTGCAAGGGTTTTTTTTCGTGCTTGGCTTGATTCACCTGTAATCCCATTGCAATCACTGACACTACTCATGTGAATACAAACACTTGAGTGCCACACTGCCTCCAGGAAAAGTAGAGGTTTCTAGGAATGATTCTCTCTTCACATCAGTTATCTGTCTTTGTGAAGCATTTTTTTCTCAACAGTTTTTCATCATTTATAATAGGGTAAACTGAGAAGAATCTAACTCCTTGGTCAGATCTTCAGAGACATAGTTCCACTGACTTCAAAACCTATTTACTGTACCTGAGGATATGGTTCTATCTATTTTTTCTCTCTAAGCCTAAGAGTTATTTATGTTTTCACATCTTAATAGTGAATATGAGGTGTTTCATATTGCTTGTCTTAGACAACCAGGCCAACCTATTTCTCTCCTAGTTATTCTAAAACATCGTAACACACATACATCAGTTTCAACTTGTTAAAAGTAATGAGAATTTTCTCCATTTTTGCCTGCAGAGCAGAAGTAGTCTGTATTTTATGATAATACATCTGAAGAGTTTGGGATCACAAAGTGGTATTGCAATTGTTCCTATTTCCTGTTCAAGTTGCAACTCTCCCATCTTTTTTCTACCTTCACAAAACATTTTCCTTTGCCAAAATAAGATTTATAATACTGCTCTGTTTTTTCACTCTTACTAATTGGTTAACACTTTATACTTTATAGTTCTAATAAAACCACAGCTGCTTCAATTTTACATGTTTAGACACTTTTTACAGAGGGAAGAAACTTAAATAAAGATTAATGGAAAGAAAGTGGAACTTAAGTTTAATTACCACCACCAGAACAAACCACTTCAAGAATTACAGTACTTCGGTATAGATTTTGTGACCACTGCAGACAATAGGAATTTTTCCACTGACTTTAACAGCATTTGGATTTGGTCCCTTAAACTCAATTACTTGTATTGCAGAAGGAGAACCAAGGCAAGGGCAAGCTTATTTCTCTGGTCAATGGTGCCTGTGGGCATTACAACACATATTAGAATATTTTTATGTTACGTATGCGTCCATGATAAAATATCTGGGAAAATGTGCCTTCAACAGCATTTCCAGCAAAACCCATTCAAACACTACCCTGAGGGATGTAAAGGGGTAACAGGAGCTTACTTTAGATAAATAGTCTTTAAACTATGTAGCTTGGCAACTGGACAGTGACACAACTTTGGCAAATTGACAACTAGCAGAAACTACAAAACATACTGACAAAACTGGCTAAATATCTGAGTGGCTCTTCTACCCTGATTTTGTGTTCTATTAGTGCCTATCATCTGTACACCTGCTGTTTTGCTGAAATGGGGAACGGGTCCCACGGACCATATAGGAACTAAAAAGACCATCATAAAGCTTAGATTTTGGAGTTATTTTGTCCCGTTCATACTCTTTCCTCTCCAAAACCTCCCTATGATAACTAAATATCATTGGTGAAAAGTAAATATTTGTCCTCAGTTTTTTAAATTCAGGGGAAGTTACTACAAGCAGATGGCAAGCAGCTTCTACTGCTTTTTTCCCCCTTTCTCCCTAGGGCAGAGGGAGCATTGTTGAAATACATTTGAGCATTTCTACTTGAAATTATGTAGGAAAATTTTCTTTTTTGGGAAGACATATTTGCCTATAGTAGAGATTATAACAGCATCTTCATGAAGGGATGAGGGAGAGAGGAAACACCTTTCAGTTGTTGAAATGCTGCCAAGACCATTCTTTCTAAATTCATAACTTTTTCTTATGAGATGTCAGTCATGATGTTCTATGGAAGAACATTAAAACACAATTTTGATTAATTGGTGCACAATTTTTTTCCCATTTGATCTGTAGGCATTTCATTCTAATGCGCTTTCAGTGACTCTGGGACTGTTGTATGAGTTTGGAATGATTTTAGCCTTTATGCTTTAATTTGCTCAGCTACCTTATCTAAATAGAATATTCTAAGGTTTGGAACAGCTGAAATACTGCTAGTAATTCTTAACTTCAATTTAAATACTTCTGAAATAAATTTAGAGAGAAAGTAAACTTCCTCTTTCAGTGAACAAATGTGTTTTCCTGCTTCTGATCTCTGGACAGTAAGTTAATGTTGTTGCCTCATCAATTTTTTGGTAACATACAGTATGTCGTTCAGTAATATGCTCCTGAGAATGCAACTGAAACATAATTGATATTCTTTTCTGCATTTTGAGAACAGTTTCCTGAGAATGTTTTGATTTAAAAATAAATGGAAGCTTGTACAGCAAGGTAAAGATGATTTACATACTGCTTTCTCTTGTAAATAGCTCATTTGGAAGTATACAAAATGGCCTGTTTTAGAAATAGAACATTCTTGTCTTGCAATATTGCATATGTACAATCCAACATTCAGGGCAGTGAAAACCTGTCTAGATATTTGTATCACCTTTAGTGCCATAAGAGCTGAACGCTTCGTTTTCTGTCAACATGCCAAATCCTGGTATGTCGATCAGATTTACTCATTTCATAGTGGGCCACTCCATTACCATTTGAGCAATTAGAACATTGGATAAACTGAAGCCACTATCTATATTTTTGTGGTTAATAATAACAACTGAAATTTTGAAACCCTGATTATTTTTCACTCACTTTCTATTTAAGCAAAACCTCTCCTGAAAATAAAGATTTGTTTGACTAAGGCCTTCAAAATTTTTCCATTTTAATAAATTTTTCCTCTATTTTTAGTTCCCACATTTCATGTATTTTCTGACTTCATAACCACTTTTATAAGGACAAGCTTAACTTGTCTTTTTTCAGACTCTTAGTTTGCTTAGTTTATAGTAAGGGGACATTTTCATTGAACACTGTAGAAAATAAGTTTATTCATAAAATACTACAGTTTGAGACAACTGTTAGAACTGATATATTGTCCAATAGATTAGTTTCATTCATCCTTGTAATTTGCAAAAAAATAGAGTAATTTTTCAATGATGTTAGACACATTCCTATGACATCTGAGCTTATTATTGTCTTAGTGGATATGTTTTTCAAATACTTTATTATCTTATTTGCCTGAGATCTGGCAGCCATTTGCATCTTAGAGGCCTTGCATAAACCTATAGCTACCACCCATATTATCACAACCTATTTTTCTAGAGACTGATTGTTCCACAACATTGAGATTAATGAGCAGTTCTGTGCAAAGTACAGATTACATTTTTAATTATGTTTGATGATGTCAATACATTACCTCTAGGAATCCCTATGCATTCACATAACTTCCACAAATAATATCTGTAATATTTGCTCTTGTTAACCACAGTGACTCAGGATACTCATTACATATGCAAAGTATACATTGTCGTGAAAATTCACCAAAAACATCATCTGTGCTCACCTGCTACCCTTATGCTTGTTACCAAGAGTCAGACTAAATGTTTATCATGGCCCTTACATGCTTAAACAATCTCCTTTTATGCAAAGCACATTTATAGGGTGAGTTGATACCTGCAAAAATTATTGTTAATAATCATCGGCATTTCACGGAAATAAAACATCTGCCAAGTTTTTAGCCTTACTCTACTAGACACAATTCCATATGAAAAAGCAATTCATACTGAGAAAAGTTTAGATGTAGGTAATATACAAATAAATGTGGAGATTTTAACTTGTAGCAAAATACAAATAATATCAAGTAGAAACCAAGTAATTACTTATGAAGTAATCCCACATAATCCTCAAATCCCTCACAGTATTATATTCTACTCTGTGTGGGGCAAACAGTACTTTCTTCAAGTCAAATTATCTTATTTGGTTAGATATTATTCAAAATATTCCATACATTTGAAGTATTACAGGCTGTACTTAACAATAAAAACAAGGTTTTGCCATATATACAGCACCTTACTGAGAGGCAAAAAGTTTTAGCCAAATTGTTTCTCCTCCATCAGAATTCAGTTAATGACATGTGACTATAGATCACAGAAGTATTTCATGGTCAGCACTACATCTCTACCAGATAGGCTACCTCTATCTATCTACTACAAAGATTTGAGATGAGCCCCGTGTTTTTATATGATGTGTTATATTTCTGTCATTCAAATCCTGAGTAAAATAAGACTTAACTTCTTCTTTTGGCCTCCAGATTCTGATGCAAATAATTTATTTTGCTCTGAGTCACGGTATGCACCATGACACTGAGCACAATACTGCTATTCTCTCATCAATTCACACACACATATAGAAATAGTTTACAGCACATCTTATTCATGTTGACAGGATAGAACCAGCAAGGACTGAACTTGTGACATCTGGCAAAATCATCCACTTAAATTAAAAGTTATAGTTCTTTTACCCAAGACTTGAGTGTACAATAGCATACAAACAATATAGTTACTATTAGTGCTGGAGGAATACCACACTGGGAACAGTCTTTATAAAATAAGATAACATAAAGACCCTATCCTACTGTCACAGAAAACAGATTCACTATTTGCTAAGAGCTACGGCTAACCGAGGAATGCTAAAGCCACCTTTAAATCAACAGCTTTAGAGAAGTGCAAATTAAAATTTTGATGTAAAAATTATTCCAATTAATCACATGTAATAAATAAGCTATCAATCCCAAATAGTGTGTTCTAGCTTTTCTCTAATGAACCATCTCTCATCGCTTACACATAGTGTTTGACTAGGAATAAAATACCGCAATTTAAAGAAAACAACAACCCTTTTTCTGATAATGACCTAGCTCCTCAGGGAAAGAAAAAGGTCCATATTTTTCAGAACATAAATACAGATTTCCTTCATCAAAGAAGTACAGAGTTCTCGCCTAGTACAAACTCCAGCTTTTCTCTGTCAGGCCCCTCCCCTCTTTCACCGACTGTTTGTTCACAAGGCTTTGGAAGTTCATCACCTCCAAGCTCAGAGACTCCTGAAGCTACTTCAGCACTCTTGCACTTGTTTCAAAAACCTTCAGAAGTTTTTGGGAAATAGGATTTGGCCATGCCTGCTATCCTAGCACAAAGGCTAACAGGTTCCTGGAAGAATAACATGCTGCACTATAATAGCGCCTCTATTCTCTAACTTGTGTACTTATTTGGGAAGGTGGTAAAGGGAGGAACAGGAAAATCCTAGGAAGGGAAGGACTGGTTGTCACAATTCCAAATCCGAGACTTGCGCCCTAAAGCACATAAAGCAACACAGCGAAGAGTTCCTGACTAATGCAAGTCACTGGGAGATCCTCTCTTTAATCAGAATCATGGAGGAGCAGCTAAAATCTCTCAGGGACTCTCCGCTGGCGTTTGATGCTGCAAATATAAATTGCTACGATCTGGTGGATGTAACATTCTTCTGACAAAAAAAAGAGAAAACTGAGTTTCCCTGTGTACTAAGATATCGCTAAATACTAGAAAACCTTCAAGACAAAGCAGAAGTGATAATTAATCTACAATACATAAATGACAGCCTTAAGAAATTACTTACTACATTTAAAGAGATATATTGCTAAACAAAAACCATGGTATGCTTTGTAGTTAAGTTTTTTGGGATGATTGAACAAGATGCTACTCTTGGTAGCACCCCCTCAGCTCACTCTTGCTCTTACATGTCATTCTTCATTTGCTTAACATTGCATACATATATGTATTTGAGCTGTAAAATGGATAGTTAGATCATCCGTGCAAAAGTAACTTTCTTTTTGCAGATTTTTTTTCTTTTAATCATAAACATTTTCCTGATTTGGCTTACAGTAGAGTCCCATGGACACCACATTGGCCCACTGAGGTGCCGTGAACGGTTGTGGGAGTGTAAGAATGAGCAGCTGGCTCATGGAGGGCCAGAACTTCTTGAACTGGCTTTGCCACCTTATAGAACATTTCTGGTACTGCAGGCATCACTCTGATTTTTCTTCAGGGTGTTTTCTGTGTTTGTTCACCTGACAGATTCTGAAGCCAAGTTAACTCAGAATAGTTTATATAGTTTTGGAGCAGAAGTATAACATCTTGGCAAGTGTCATTGTTAATCACTGCTTTCCTTGAAGCAGAACTCTGAGTCGGAGTAAAGATTTCCTTTACAGACAATTTTGTTACTGAAGTTGCTACTGATGTTAAAGACAGCTTTATAGATTTTCTAAAAACACAACTCTGCTAATTGATCTAACCAGGTAACAGGGCTCTCTTGCTGATGGACACTTGTCTGTCAAAGTTTCTACCACTGTTAGAAAAGGATGTCTTTATGAAACGTCTTCCCATTGGATGGACCTAGGAAGATTCATCACATGGTCTGGTTGTGAACAAATGTGTTCACACGGTGGCCCATCTGCCTTTCCCTGGCAGATCAGTAACTGAAAGAGAGCTTCATCACTTTCGAGTTTCCTTTAGCTTTAAATACATAAAATTTCCATGGCACATATTCTAAGTATGGTCCTTGTACAAACTCATTAGTAAAGACAGACAATGCAGTTCATTACTAGCTCTTGACAGAGACATTGCTTTAAACCACTAAATAAATCAGGTGACACTTAAAACACAGCTCTCTGGCATTTGAGGACACTCAGATACTGATAAACCACATCACATCACAAACAAGTCTTTAAAAAATATTTTTGAGTGTGTTTTTGGAACTGTTTTCAGGCATGCTTTTTCTGAAGGTTTTTAGGTTTCTAAGCTGTCACACTGGTAATTGTAAGATGCTGTCAAGGTCGTGTTTTTACAGATTTTTAATATGACAGCTAACAGTACATAATTTCCCACTGTACAACTAACATACATTTAGGTTCTTGGATGCAAGTCGATGCCTTTCAATTACATTAATGGCTCTGAGGGTCAGATATATGGACAGAATGAAAGAAAGATTCAACAGATGTGTGGGTATACTTGTCTGCTGCCAAGTGCTGAGACACAGCAATAAGCATCAGCCTTTGCATGAGTACCAATCTAATCTTCTGAGTCAATTAAATGTTACCAAGTAGGTTATGTAGTAATTTGTGCTTTGGTTCTTGTGTATATCTCTATCTGCACAAATAATGGTTTAACTTCATGCAAGTTGGAACATTGCATGGTAGAATGACCTTGGGAGAACTTAAGTGACTGTATGTCCTCTGAATAAATTTAATTGTTTTAAATGTCTACTTCCATACATAAGAGATATGAACTCATTTTTGATATCCACTAATAGACCACTAAGGCCATCTTTCTATTGAATTTGCATGGTCTAAAATGTGCCGCAAAAAAGAGATGGTTAATCTTCAGCCAGGTTTGAAGAAATTTAATACCATAGTTAAATGTCTTATGAAGTGTTACAACTGGGTTGGCACTTCTGTTCATTTTCCACAGAACATGAGACCAACTCATTTTTATACTGTTCACAGAAACATTAAAAATGATTAATGAATGCTAGTAAACGTGAAAATGAAAGAATGACTAACAGGAATGAAAACCAGTGTCTCCTTTTATCTTATCACAGCTAGATAATTTTGTTAGCTTTCTCATGATTAGCCCCCAGTTCTTCTTTTAAGTTGGCTAAATACCATGTAAACACAGAAATTGAACAAGTCCTCATTCATGTAGAGAGTTACACAACTACAGTAAATGTTACACTAAACAACATATATATTAAAGCAAGCTCCTCATACTTTAACATATGAGACCACCTAGGCAAACCAGACACCCATAAATCCATGGGCCTCGATGGGATGCACCCACGAGTGCTGAGGGAGCTGGTGGATGTTATTGTCAGGACACTCCCATCATCTTTGAAAGGTCGTGGAGAACAGGAGAGGTGCCTGAGGATTGGAAGAAAGCCAATGTCACTCCAATCTTCAAAAAGGGCAAGAAGGAGGACTCGGGAAACTACAGGCCAGTCAGTCTCACCTCCATCCCTGGAAAGGTGATGGAACGGCTCATTCTGGAAGTCAGCTCTAAGCATGTGGAGGAGAAGAAGACTATCTGGAGTAGTCAACATGGAATCACCAAGGGAAAATCCTGCTTGACCAGTCTGATAGCCTTCTAGGATGGCATGACTGGCTGGGTGGATGAGGGGAGAGCAGTGGATGCTGTCTACCTTGACTTCAGCAAGGCTTTTGACACTGTCTCCCACAACATCCTCATAGGAAAGCTCAGGAAGAGTGGCTTAGATGAGCGCACAGTGAGGTGG
>VZSC01004037.1:59778-84122 GCA_013398225.1 Steatornis caripensis
GAACTTCTTTACTGTGAGGGTGACAGAGCACCCAGAGAAGTTGTGGAGTCTCCTTCTCTGGAGATATTCAAAACCCGCCTGGACTCATTCCTGTGCAACCTGCTCTAGGCTAACCTGTTTTAGCAGGGGAGTTGGACTAGATGATCTCCAGAGATCCCTTCCATCCCCTACCATTCTGTGATTTTGTGATTCTATAATGTGGAATATTTCTGCAATGCAGAAACCAAATTCAGCACCTTCATGAAGTATATAGAATGGAGACCAAATTTCTCAGCACGTATTCAGTGTGAGGATATTTCCATATACATTTACCATTCCCTTACATAGACAAAATTAATTTATACTGAATAGATGCCATTCAAACTAAATTTTATGTTAAACAACAAAAAATCTTGAAATACATACACAGAATGTAAACGTAAGTACTGCCATAAAATTAAAATGTAAGCTCTGATGTAGTAATGAAAACCAAAAAGGTTTGAGGTTGTTTTGAAAACAAAACCAAAAACCATCAGAAATGTGGATGTTTGCATTTCATGATTTTGATAATTATTTATATCAGCACCAATAAATAACCAAACATGATAATGTCTTTTTAAAAATTTTAGATATGCCAACTTATTTAAACCACAGAAAAACATGAAAAATTCTACACCATCTTCACATTATTTCACACTATATAATTACGTATTTATAAAAAAAAGTTTTAAAATAAACTTTGCCCTCAGTTATGTAAGTCACAGATCTGTAGCAAATTATTAGTCATAATTCATTACATGTTCTTTTCAAAATTAAATCACAGCTAGAATGTAAAAGACTCACTTTTCTGTACAAAGATTCTGTAAAATTTCATCACAATTATTTAAAAGAAACTACTAGTTTTCTTCTATTTTTTTCCATAATATCTTCACTGTTACTAGTATTTGGTATTAGTAATGTTATTAGTCCTCTCTGCGTAAAAAATTGGCTGGATGGCCGTGCCCAGAGAGTTGTGGTGAATGGAGTGAAATCCTGTTGGCAGTCCCTCACAAGTGGTGTTCCCCAGGGCTCAGTACTGGGACCAGTTCTGTTTCATGTCTTTATCAGTGCCCTGGACAAGGGGATTGACTGCACCCTTGATAAGTTTGCAGATGACACCAAAAGAGCAAAATCCACAACAAAGAACATTTATATGAACAGTTGCAGTCCTGGGTGTTACATTGGAGCAGTGGCAGAAGGAGCAGAAGTATCCCAAAGGAAGGAGTTTTTGAATGTCTGAACACAGCTTTTACTTCTCCTTCCTTTATTCCAGTCTGTGTGATGGACTGATTTCTGTGTTATGCAACTGACTTTTGTTAAGGTCAGTCATGATTTCCAGATGTGATCTTTCCATTCTTTGCTTCGTAATTTCAATTCATGTCAGCCACCTGTTGGACTGGCCTAAGGGCAATCTGAAAATGAATTCATGTGCTTTGGGTGTAGAAAGATACCAGGCTTATCCCAGAGATGATAAATCACTGTTGTATTTGCCGGAATACTAAATTACGCTCAACTTCAAAGAGTTTACTCAGAATTACATTATCATATGCAAATGGAATTAATTTGAAAGTATAATTACATCATTGGTTATGAAGGGAAAGACATTTCCGCACCTTTAAGAGTGCATATACTTTCAGTGACAGGAAAGAAGAAAGAATGAAGAAAAATATGTGATTATAAGCAAAAAGAATCTAGTGTAAGTTTGTAGCCAAACCCTGGAATAAAGCAGAATATGGAGGTGGTGTGTAGGCCTATTACCATTTGTCACAGGACATGAATATCAGGAAAATTATTTGTAAACCACAAAATAAAGTGCTTCAGATAACTAATGAAAGAAAGGAAACAAGAACTGGCTGAGACAAATTTAAATGTTCTGAACCTTCACTTTCATTTTTGTTCTTAAGAAGAATATAATTAACTTACTTTCATTCTTGTTATCTTCACTTCGCTACTATATAAATACCTTTTTAAGTTCGGTTGATAATAACTTTACCAAAGAAAACAGCACAACACAGAAAAGGTTGCCCTTAGCATACGTAGGGTCTGGATGCAATCTGAAGATACTGGAAATCTCACTTGAATCTTGTCTTCACAAGATTTCCAGAGTTGTCTCCAGAACAAAGGGGACAAACTCAGCTGAAGAATTCAGGAGGAATCTCTGATGCTATTGGGATGAATAGCAAAATTGCCACAAGACAGTCAGGATCTCATCACTATTTTAAATGAATATTCAAAAAGAACTTCCAACTAGCAAAAGACGTGATCATTATTCCTTGAAGACTGGTGAATTTTTTAAATGCTTTATGAAGCTTTCTTTTTTCTTTCAAAATTTTTACTTAAAATAATATGTGTATTACCCTCTTCAGTTTTGATCATATCTATATGGATACTGTATGCATAATTCCACTCTAAAAGAGGAGATTGCCAGTAGTATAAACATATCATTATGCAAAGTAATTAGATGCAGAAAAATAAATAGCATCAACGCTGCGAGCTTACAGAAGTGCAGATAAACAAGTACTCATAATGTTTTTTAATAGTTGTTTAGAAAAATCAGCCATATCTTTCAGGTTAATGACTTAGTTCCAACTAGTTTTGCTCTTCTAGGTTCAGAATATACAATTATAATGCTTATAATTCAAAGTCAGAAAACCTTGGTGACTAAGTCTGTAGAATACAGCAGGCTTCAGGAGATCAGCAGTCATCCTTTAAAATCATCTTTGTAAATATATAAAGGTATTTTATTTAAACTTGTAGGCAGTTTTAAAAATCCTTTTCCCCCCACTAATTGTAAATTATTGGGTTTTGGCTAAAAATCCAACAAGTACTGGAAATTATTTTTTATTTTGTGAGGGAAATACTATTGTTGTTTCTGCTTTGGCTTGGATCTGCCATTCAGAACTACAATTGGTGGCATTCACCCCTCCAACTACAATTGGGGATTCCTTATTCTCTGGTCTTTACTTACTACTACAATTTGAAAAGATTCCCCTCTCTGTTTGTCAGTAGTTTAAAGCAATCAATCAGGATAATAACAACCGGTACTCTTCTTCTATTGTTGGTTTGATTGAATCTCACCTTGGCTAAAATTCCGAAGATCCAAGCATATCTATATTAATGCAAGTCTTTTTCAGGTGTATTTTAATGCTATGAATATCCTGACTAGTCCTTTTTTCTTTTTAGAAATGCAGTCAGAGGTTTTGATGACGTGTAAAAATGGAAATGAGGAAAGCCACCATTGTTTTTGATGGAAGTAACCACAGGTGATGGGATGAAGCCTACCCAAAAGTACCATTCAGTTAAGAAAGACCTTTACATCTGCCCAGTTCTAACTCATTAGATGATTCTGGTATGCACTAGGAAAACAAGGTAAAAGATAATTGTCACAGAAATATTTGTGTGCCTGGAAGCCCTGGTCTGCATCTGCCCTGTTCTGACAGTTCAGGTGTGTGCTGTAAAGGCACAAACACGCACAGTTGAACTGCTTCCAGGTTTTCATCCTTGTAACACATTTGGGATGGGAGGTCAGAACGTGACAGTGCCCCAAGTAGCAACCACTAACTGCCACATAGATTGACAACCAGCAAGGTGGCTTCTGCTTTCCATCTAAGTTAGAGAGCAATAAATAATGAAAAAAGCAGTCCCTTGGTGGGGAGAGGGGTGATATAGCTGTGGATATCCTACATCGTGTAGTAACCTAATCCTGAGGAGAACCTGCTCTGTAAAGGTGAGGCTGACAGGTACTTCAATCAGCTCCAGTAAGTGTCTTGTTCCCCTGTGCTGGTCACAAGTACAATGGAGGCCTTCACACGAAAGTGTGTTCTGTACAGAAAAGGGCATGATGTAAGAAGTTTCAAAATAATTATTAAATTACACATGCGATAGAAACACGTTTTAATGTTTATTCCTGTACAAGCTATTTCACATACAAAAGTATTAAACGAGTGGGGGTTTTTTCAAAGAAAAGTTTTGCATGGTGGTGTCCTTACTGGCAATTTTTATACGCATATGCCAACCACTTTGTTATCAGGAAGTGTGTCTTAACTCTAAGAGACCTAGGCAGCATGTTTATTTCCTATTTTGTCCATAGGACTTCAGCTTCATTTGGTAGAATGGATATACAGGAGAGCAGAATTTAGGTTCCATAGTGAACAATAAATCTAGGCTGTCCTATTTTTCATGTGCAACTTGAATTTTCTGTTAACAGAGAATACAAGGAGGAGAGACTCTCGGTTAATTCATTCTTATGTCATTAAATCTGTTGTGCTGAAAAATAACTGAAAATAGTGTGCAAGCAGTCTTACCTTGATTGTGTCTTCAGACTATACAGATCAGATTCAAACATTAAGGCAAACAATATTTCTACGACCTGTACTGCCTCTGCTTAGGTCAGTGTAGACAGAGTTGTGCAGACAGGTTCTGTGCTTCCACCTGCAACGTTAAGGCCAGGTTTAAGCTGTTACAACGCTCTCTTGAGACAAAGCAAACTCCAGCTATTTTAGCATGCTTAGTATGTCATCATCTGCTTCATATGTATTTCAGTGTTTCTGTAAAATAATTGTGCTACAATTTCAGAGGCACGCTAGGTTTGCCGATGTTATCAGGAAATGCATTGCATTTTGTACAGTGTCTGTATTTCTTACTCATGCTGGTATTGAGCATCAGTGACTAACAAGCTATTCCCGTTAGGCAACTGATTTTATTATAGGTTATGCAACTATCAGATAAAAAGACATGAGAAGTTCCGACTGCTGTGGAACTTCTGCACTATTCCAGATGTGAAGTGATATATAACTTTCATGAAGAAACAAAAATTTGTATCTGGTGGCCAAGAAAGCTTAAAGAAACGTGAGGCTGCCCCATCCCTGTCCCCCAAAATGGTTCTAAATACGAAGAAAGAGTCTAACCAGGCTCCCATCGACACAGACCATCCTCTGACCATCCCCTCTGTGCTGCAGTCTAGTGAGGAAGATATCCTCCAAAGGAATTTCCTTAAAAATCTCTGGAATTTTCAGTAAGGTAATCCTCTCTGGCAAGAAAGCTCAGGTGCTTACCCGCTAACGTTGCAAAGGTGGCTTTTTGTATGAGGCTTCTTAAATAAAGCCTATGTAAAATCTGATGCCTGTTTTCAGTGTTTGATGTTGAAAACGACTCTTACCTCCCAATAATTGTACAGTCTGTATTTCCTGAAGATTTGAATCAATACTGTATTTTCAAACAATACAGATGTTTATGTGTGTGTATATATAGTCCCAAGCCAACGTTTTGAAACAGTTCTGATCAAAATAATACTGCACTGGGCCCAGGCGCTAGCGCGGTTCTGGTGACTCTGCCGTTCCTGTGAAGAAGGGCCGGGGCTGCCCGGAGCCGGACACCGCCGGAAGGCACAGCCCAGCCCCTCAGCCAAGAGAGGGCAGAACGCTGCCCGGCGGTGAGGGGAAAACTGGGGGAAACAGCCCTGGGAGCCCCGAGGGAAGGGCGGGAGGAAGGGGACGGGGGACGGGGACGGGGCTCCAGGTGCCCCCCCGCAGAAATTCCCCCGGGGACCCCCGCCGGGGCAGGCGGGGGTCTGCTGAGGGAGCCGCGGCCTGCGGGGAGCCCGCGCTGGGGCCGGGGAACGACGAGAGAGGGCAGGGGCGGCAGAAAGAGCCTGGTATGGGCTGACCGCAGCCCCCCGCTCCCCGTCCCCTACGCCCCTCGGGGATGAGGGAGGGCAGGCAGAGGAGTGGGGAGTGAAGGAGTGAAGGTGAGCCTGGGAGGAAGGACGGAAGGTGTCGTTTTAATTTTGCCTTTGTTTCTGACTACCTAAATCTATTTTAATTGGCAGTAAATTACATTCATTTTCCTGAAGACAAGTCTGTTTTTCCCCTGAGGTAATTCGTACGTGATCTCCCTGTGTTTATCCCAACCCATGAGCTTTTTAATCTTACTTTCTCCCTTGCCTTGTTGAGGAGGGAGGAGCAAGGGAGTGACTAGGTGGGGGTGTCTGGCAGATGGCCAAGGTCAACCCACCACAAACACTGTAACAAAAGAAATATGAAATCAGTATACTCATTTCAAATTGCTTTAAGCTGAGGAAGTACATTTTCAGGGCCTCAGCAGCTTGGAAGGCAGGCAGATCTTGTTACATTTGCAGAACAGAGTTTTTACTGGTGGCTTATAAGTATACATCTAATCAAATTATTCTGTTAAAGAAGAAAATAATATTAATTGATTCACTGTGTATGAGCATATTTTAGTTTTAGCTACGTGAGATTTGTCCAAGCTTTTTTTTTATTCAGCATATATTTCATAAGTCATGGTCACTGCTTTCCTCTCCTCTCCAGAAAGTTTTGCTCACTTTTCGTGTTTACCAGACAGCACCACTTCCAACATTTGTCCTGTGGTGTCATACCTCACCTTTCTTTAAAGGATTCAGTTTGGAAATGCTCCATGAGATTAAGTGGCGTACTAGGACACTACCCCGAAATTAAAACAAAGAGTTTCAGATCATAGCTGGAACATAAGGTATTTATCCCACAGTGGCCATTCGAATATGTCATTCACCATGCTTAATAAAATTTTATAGGACAGCAAGAGATACAGTATTCTAAGCACTAATGCGTATACCATTATTCGTGAGTAACCTATTTTACTCTTGTTCTAGGTCAAAAGTAATATTGTGCTGCTCTGCAACTTCTGGAAAAATGGGAAAAAAGAAAAAAGGCTGATCTGCAGGCTCATTTAAGGTAAGGTATTTGTTCTGAAAAATGAAAAAAATCAGAAAATTCAGATGGAGGGAGAAAAAGTTATGTAACAAGGTCAAACTATACTAGGCGGTTATGGTCAAATATTTTTTAATTGGAGCTCAGTCTTCCGTACTGTCAGGCTTTCTGTTGGACAACAGTGTGGACAACAGGACAACAGACCTACCAAACTGGGACCTTCACACATTGCAAAAAGGTATAAAAAAGTGAGAAAATAATAGCCACTCTGCAAAGATACTGCTTTATCTCTCCTAAAAAATTTAGGAAACCTCTGACTCTTCCAATCATTATTGATGTGCACTTTGTAATTCTGTAGACACTATTTTTCTTTGGACCTATGACAAATGATGTTATGCGTAAAATGATTGCATGTAGCTGTTTCCTTGTGTTCTATTTTATGTCATTAGTGGAACAGAAAGAAATTATTTTAAGAGATAGGAAAAGCATATATTTAGGCTGTTCTTTGATAAATAAGCCAACAGGTTGATTTTGGTGCAAACTTGGGAAAATGAATTATTAAGTATTTATCTTTAATGAGTGAAGAGTGGACTCCCCACCTACCTCTTATTTTCTGGAAGTTGTTCTGTGCAAAACTGAAATAATTTGAGTACTTCTAGTCCAGTTAATTTGAAAGTCAGGTGCGTGAAGTTACTTCTGTGGCAGAGCTGAGGGACAGTAGTATCTTAAACTGCTGTTGTTCTGCCCAGAGAAATTGTCTGTTAAACAGCTCATTTGAAAACACTATGATGAAAGCATAGTATTGGCGTATATCAAACTGCAGTATAAAATGTTATTTTATGATTAATATTTTCTCTTAAGGGAAATTGTTGGCAAGGAAGTAGTCTTTAAGATACTTAACTCTAAAAATGGTGGAGATTTTCGGGAGATTGGAAGATTTTTTCGTTTGCAAAAATCTTAGAAATCTGCTCTCCTGAAATAATTCTGACATAATGTTTTTTGTGAAAAGCTCTCCTCCCATGGTATGTATTGTGAAAATTAACCAAATAGTATTAAAATGATAATTAGAAACATTATGCTATCTTTTTCTATAATGTCTGATTTTATAAATAAAACTTTATAATTGTAAGACTTTCACAGAAATCCAAACTACATGTTCTCAAAATATAAAAATTACAGTATTAGCTTGTGTTTTTCTGAGTTTACAGCCCTCGTTCTATAATTAAAAACTGAGCAGACTCCAGGTGAATTGTCTAATGTTGATATGCTTTAGTGATTCAGAAAGGTGTTGGGATGTCTACCTTGAAGCGACGATTTCCATTATTCATATTGCTCCTTCTTCATAGTTTTCTTGTTTGACAAGTTTGACATAGTTTTCTTGTTGAAGACAAATAATTGTAATTTAAGGAAGGAAACATTATGTAGAAAGCTAAATAGTTCATCAGTGGTTGTTAAATAACAGAAGAAGAGTGCTTTTTTCTTAACTTGAGTCTATTCCTAGAAATAGACCCATAAATGCTGTTTGTCTGAGGAGCTTTTTCAAGGTGGGAGGGGAAATGCAGAAGCTTCAGTTTCAAGAAGATTTTAAAAGATTTTTCATCCTCAAATTACTGCTTGTGTTCGTGTGTGTGTGGCAGGGGTCAGACTAAGTAATCACAATAAACTGATCTATCTTTGTAATGTTAACCTGGGAATTACAGCACTGTTTCTTCCTATATTTGCTCTGTAGATGGAGTAATGTAGTTCAACTTCCAAAACTAAGAATGCAGGACAATATTGCAGTATTCGTCTGTCCTAAATGTCTCACTCAGGTCCATAAACTTTTAGATTTAATTTCAAGCATTAGTTTTTAGGTCTTAGTTGTAGGTTCAGTTAATTTTAATTATTATATAATTAATTATTAGAGTTGAAAATGTTATGGGTTTTTAAATGAGTGGGGCTTGAAATTCAACCTTTGAAATCACAATTTTGGACAAGAATTGGTAAATATAAAGTTGAAGTTCTTTTGTGCTTCTATGTTCAGAATCATACAGATCCATTACTCTTCTAACTCCTGTTGGCTGTGCTCATTGAATAGTATTCCAAATGTTTGAGTTGGATTCTAATCTAGCAGACAAGTCATTAGTGCAAGAGTAACCATGTTTTAATTGCAGGCCTCAAATGTGCACATTTATGCAATATTTTAGTCTAGAATGGTGTTCTTGTAGGAACTAATGGAAAAGCCAGAAGTAGTAGACTCATATCAGACAAAGAGGTAAAGAAAGCAACTGGAAGAAAATGAGGGCACTTTTTTTTTTTTTTTTTTAAGAAAAATTATCCTCTCTCAAAAGCCCACATGCATTTTAAGCAAAGGCACATTATTTTCTGGACATTTTAACTCGATAATTTTAGAACTCAATGAGGACCACTTAGGACTTTCACAGCATCATTTCTATAATAAAAAGAGAACCTGAAAGTGATCACTAAGCCACGAGTGGCTGTTAAAAGGGCATTGATGGTTATGGAAGAAGTGAATTCTGAAAGGAATTCTAAATACCCTTCAAAGCAGATTATTGAAATTAAACTGTTCCACTAACTGGGCTATTTATTCAAGATAGCCTTAATTTGATTTAGTATATTTTAATTTCCAAAAATAAAACTGATGAATATACTTGCAATCCAAATCTCCCATATTTTTTTCTAACCTTCCTGTGTTTAAAACGATATGTATGTAGCAATATCACCCATCCTAATTACTTAAATACTTTGTTGCCATGCTTTGATGCTCTAAAACATTAAACAATGGTAACTTTTTATTTAAATAAAACATTGCTTCATTGTCTGGTTTGCATTTGAAAGTAGTAAATTACAAAATAAGTCTTGTTTCTTTGCAAATAACTACATACACTTTATGCTAAGGGTGTTACTCTAGCACAGCATAAACAAAACACGAAATATTTCTGCAATAGAATTGCTGAAGTCTGGTGTTTCGGGTTTGAATTTGTGTTATGCTTTCTTCCCTCTCAAGGAAAGTTATATCTTACACTAGAAATGGCAGTGCTGTATACTGAGGAGGTTAAGCACCCCTTCAGCATGATGAACAATCGTAAAATGGGTGACGGAGCTGAAGAGACTGGTATCAAAGGCAGCTCTGTATTCCTGCAAAACTTCTGACAAGAGATGATGACTTGAGATGCAAAGAAAGGCTCTGGCATATAACTTTGTTGACAGCTATACAAATCCAGATGCTGCTGATCTAAGCAGCTGTGTCAGAAAAGGGCACACAAGTCCACACAAGAAACATCACAATCCCTTTTGGAGGTCCATCTTTAAACTCTTAGTGATCCAAGTTATCTATTATTAATATAGAAGATGAGGAAATCAAAAGATATTATTGCTGCTTTGAGAGTAATGAAACATAATCAGACATTAAGATGTCAAACACCATATACTGGGTATTGCAAAAAAGGAAACGCTGATTCTTGAAAGTATGTGAGATTTTCATAAGAGTTCAAGAAGTATTAATATCTCCATATAAGTAATGAGTAGAATTTAATTTGTGTACATACTATATATAATTCTGGCCAACATTGCAGTGCTTACTAGCCACGGGCCATTTTGATTTGAGTGTTCATTATCCATTAAGATAAACCTTCTATTTTTGATGTATGTCATGCATATGTGACTGTAGTTCACTGAACTGCATGAAATTAGACTCTATCATGGTTTATATTAATATTTTTACAGAGCAACTATCCCTTACTCTAAAGTACCAGCAGGTACTATATTAAATAATTACCACAAATTACAAATAATGCAGTTCTAAGTGGACTTTACTAACATGCATTCATTCTGGAATAAAGAAATGGCCTCAAGATGAGGAATGTGGTTCGACCTTCTAGCTAACAACATTTATGCCAGTTGCAGCAGATGGCAATAGTGGCTTATTCTGTATTGTAATACAGCTATATGCAAGTAGGGAGTACTTTGTAACCATAAGCTGAATTAAATGAGTGAAGTTATTTCCTAACAAATCAATCAAACTGTAGGATAGCAAAGACTCATCGCTCAGAACTGAGGTGATCTGGATAGGATACTCGGTCCTTTACACATAAAAAAAGTATAGCTTCATAAAATAAAATAAATTACTCTTATTGAGAGAATGTCATTACAGTACATCATATTGATAAGATTTAATGTTGTGAGAGGTCTTTTGTGGACAGTATGAGCAAAATGTGTGAAATGCTCATCAGATGATAAGTGTCTTGGAAGAAATTGTACTGGTGGAGAAAGTTTTATTAAGGAGGATAGATAGATAAATATGCACACTCATTGTCACTTTAATTTCCTTTTCTCCCATTTTATTTACTCTCTTAGCTGTAAACAGGTGAAAGGTGGAGTATCCTTACTCTCACAGATACGGTGCAGCTCTGGTAGATGTATACGCATGTCTATATGTATATTAATCTTGGCTTAAGAAAACAGGAGTGGTAAAGGTAAAGAGTAGGTTGGATTTACTAGGGGGGAGTAGATGAAACTTACCATTTAGGGTATCACTATGAGTAGAATGGCAAAAAAAACCCCAAAACTATTCTAACATAAATCTTCCCAAAGACCTGTAGGATATATCCTAAATCACAGTAAATAGACTGCAACATCACTCCACCATTACAGTGTTGCTGCTGTGGTATCCTGCTACTTTTGAGTTATTTTATCCTTAGATTTCTGTGGTTTTAAAAGAGGTAATGGGATGGAGAGTCAGGTGCAAGATCTCTTACCATTTCTTTTATGGGTTTTATACCAACAAACAGATTTCCACAACAGAGATGAAAGTATTATTCCCTACTAGGCTTGGTGGATAACTTTTGACATTTTATAGAAAGGATGAAATTTTCTGAGCACCTTTTGTGACTGGTAAATTCAGTAAGTATATTCCATAATGATCACAATGGGCAAAGTTTTGTCAGTATTTATTTAAATGCTAGCCAATCTCACTACTTCTCTTAGATCTGACGATTGCAAGAACTCTCATAAGAAATGCATATCATCAAGTAAAATTTTCATCTTATTAAAGCCAAAACTCCCCAGGAGCAGCAGAGATGGATAGCAGGGGGAGGCAAACGCTTATCAGTCCAGGGGGGTGGAGTGTGGTTACATATAAACACAAGTGTGGTTGAGCTAACATGAGAAGGGAGTTGCATCTCGCGCCTCACGGGAGCCACAGCCAAGTTTGGCCAGTATGTACCCTTAGGGCAATGGTCTGTCTAGTGCTTATCCACAGTTGCCAAATGGTCTCATGGTGTGTATTCTCCGTTGTTCACTCTGCCTACAGCACTATCTGAGCTTTAAATAATGGACAAGGACAAATTTCTTCAGCCTCCAGAAAACCAAAATTTAATTTCTTTAACAATAAGTCTGTCATAAAAGGTTATGGGAGAGAGAGGTGAATGTGGAACGAGAGCTTAAAGCAGGGAGCCATAGCAACTGAACCTAAACCTGATCCAGATCTGAATACAGATTGTTGTAAATCAGTGCCTGGCAGACAGACTACACAAGTAAAAAGAGATGAAGTTTATTTAAAAAAATTTCTATTCATTTCCTTGATTCTTGGAGGCAGGGTTATTATTTTTAACTTCAGGTTGATAGTATTGCATACCCCTCTAGTTTCGTAGTTAACGACATAGCAGTTTTGTAGTTAACTTTGCAGACAGACTGAAGGAGCAATTTCTTTAGGTTATTTATTTTTTAAACATTTACAATAATAATAATTTTTAAAATCCCAACCTTAAGCTTTTTCTTGAAGCCTTTTGTGAGATATATCACAGATACAGAGCCAGAACTGGTGTATTATAGACACAGAGGAACTGCTAAACTTAAGAGTTCTACTAGCAGTTTCAACTGAATTACATTTACATTATTTTTTATTCAGTTACTGCCTTTCTGACCCTTGTAGCTACCAGACTTCTGAAGTGTCTTCCTCCCAGACAGGTGAGAATCCACATGTGATGGCAGTATGTGTCTAGCACATCAGAAGATGTGATAAGAAAGGGCTGCATAACGCTAACCTGACGTGCTGGGTATGTGCTGCAGGCAGAAATCTGTGAACTTTAAGTCCTTCATAGTAGCCCAGCTGCAGCACTGTAACCCCTCACTCATGCCATGGTGGGAGCTGGTCAGATACTGTCAGCTCATCCATAACAGAGGAGTGACTAGCCAGAAGACACACAGAGGAGGAGGCTGTCACAATTGTACAAGGTGTCTTTATCTGTAAGGTGGTAGTCAGCAATGTGAGTCTAGTGCAGGACGCAGTGTACTTGACAGGTTTCTGTTAAATGATCTTTGCAGCCTTGTCAGAGTGAATCTTGCTACGGATGTTGTGGTATATCTGGAGTACTGTGTCCAGTTCTGGAGTCCCTAGTTCAAGAGAGAAAGGGAACTACTGGAGATAGTCCTGCGGAGGGCTACGAAGATGATGAGGGGACTGGAGCATCTGTCTTATGAGGAAAGGCTGAGAGACCTGGGTGTGTTTAGCCTGGAGAAGAGAATACTGAGAGGGGATCTCATCAATGCTGATCAATATCTAAAGGGTGTGTGTCAAGAGGATGGGGCCAGATTCTTTTCGGTGGTGCCCAGCAACAGGACAAGGCGCAATGGGCACAAATTGGAACACAGAAAGTTCCACCTGAACCTGAGGAAGAACTTCTTTACTGTGAGGGTGACAGAGCACCCAGAGAAGTTGTGGAGTCTCCTTCTCTGGAGATATTCAAGACCCGCCTGGACGCGTTCCTGTGCACCCTTCTCTAGGGGCACCTGCTTTAGCAGGGGGGTTGGACTAGATGATCTCCAGAGATCCCTTCCAACCCCTACCATTCTGTGATTCTGTGAAGACACTTAAAGATTTTTAGGGGGAAATGACATTTCATAACCCAGAGGTGTTTTAAATATTCAGAAAGCAAACAACTGGAAAGATAAAACATGTCTTTTTTTTTTTTTTTTGTGGGACATTTGAATAACTAGGAGAAAACAGAGACTCATTGAAACCAGTTCTGTTCTGTGAAAATACTAGTACTGTCAAAACTAAGCAACTCCTCTGCCCTTGATCATTTCAGAAGTTGTCATTCAGAGAATGCCCTTATCACCATCAAGATAAATGTAATTGAGCAGTCTCACATTCAGTCAACCGTATGCTTAGAAATCAGAGTGAATTCTTTTTTGTAACAATCATATTATTTCCCTGAAACAGTGGTATTACTTTTTTCTTTCCTTTTTTTTCTTTTTCTTTCTTTTTATTTATTACCTTTTCTCTCCTTTTTTCCTTTTCACTCCTTTTTCCCTCCTTTTTTTTTTTAATCACAGTGCATATTATATAGTAAGTTAAAAACTGAGCAAAGTTTTAAACAGAGGATCAAAGACCATGAGTAAAGACCAAGAACCAGGTTCTGGAGTCATTGTTCAAATGGCTGTAGAGATTGGACTATGAGATGGATGTATTCATCACAGCACAGTAAGAAAAACCTGGAGTACTTGCTATGGAAATCCTACTCAAAATCCAAATTAATTAGGTTAATTTCCATTTGCTGAGCCTGAACCAGGAATATAGCAATTATTTTTTGATTGTGTAGATTGATTAAGATGATCACCCAAATATGAAAATTAAGGAAATTTTGATTAGCACAAGAGCTTAATTTTTCTAACTGTTGCATATCAAAGTGCTTGTAAGAGATATTATCTGGGTTGTTTAAGAAATTGATGAGCTTTGCATTACTAGTAAATGTTTTTAAACTTTAATGTAGGTGATAGATCTTTTATGTATGCTTGTTGCAAACATGAACACTACTAATTAGAAGCTTTGGCAGAGCTGTTTGTATCCATAGCTCAGAAAAGGACAGAAGACAAGCTGTGCAAACCTATGATGCAACAGTATTTCTTGCTAGATGCCCTAACAGGCAGAAAGATTGATGACTTACTGTTTAACACAGTATTAAGCAGGTTGACAGTTTAACTGTGTGTACTTATTGACCGTAATAGTATTTTCAATCAACCTGTATACTCATCTGTTCCACAGACTTGTTTGAGTTTCCAGACACATACCTTAGACTGTATCATAGAGCAGATGGGCAGTCTTGTCTTTGTGCTAGTCTGAACAAAGGCTGTGTACCTAATTAATTTTTCATGAACTTTATTTTTATGCAGTTCTATTCAGGACATCAGCATTTGATCGTTGCAGTTCACATCCAGAAGTACAGATTACAGTCGTCATAGCACTTCAGGAGTCAGTACCTGTCAGATTAGGTGACTGTATTACTGCTAATCACACAAGGAAGTGCTATTTACCTCTCCAAGTATTTTGATATCTGCAACCTGTGCACAAGCTTAGAAAGAAAGGAACAAGTCATAGCATTCAGGGTTATTGCTTATTTTCACTATGTACTTTGGTTAGTCTCATACTACTGCTAGAAGTGGCTATTTGAGGAATGAGTGAGGTGAAAATTTTTGTTCTGTTGTTTTTTGGTGGTTGGGTTTTTTTAATAGTTAAGATGGTCACCCTTTTTTACAACTGTTATGAGGCAAAGGTATTTGTGAGTATTTCCAGCCTGTCAACAGCTATTAGCTAGAACATCAAATGAGCTATTTAAGGAAACATTCAAAGGACAGTGTTATGAGACCACAGCACTCTGCCAAAGTTTATGCAGCTCTAAAGCAGGGCCAGTTTGCTTCTGCATCCAAATTGAACCCCAAAGAAAAACTATTGCAGGTTTATTCACAACTGTGAAATTTTTACTCAGGATATCTGTTGCCTTCCGTTATCGCTTATGTTCCGTGCACAGCAATGGATTCTTCTCTTGATCTAGGTACATGTGTGTTTATTCAATGTGTTGTCTTTCTTGCCTCTTTCAGTTCAAGCTTATCACCTGAGTCTGGGAGAGGGGGAAACCAGAAATGATGCCTGCCTAAGAGGAGATCATCATGCTTCACAATATGGCATAGTCTTCTCCTGTGAGCTGAGTTCTTGTACTGTACTGATAGTGGAAGAAGTGGCCACAGTAGGATGTATTACAGACCAGATATGATTCTCCTTGAAACAGTTAACACATCCACTCTTGTCAGTTCAATACAATACTTTCCTCTGCACTTCCTTGTGCTCTGTGGGATTCTTTGCCTGGAGTATGTTAATAAGGTTTTTCATCTTTGTGCAGTGTTGAATATTCTAAAGTCCTTCCAAAATGGCTGGAAACTGAAGGCACTCAGCAACAGTTCAGTAGCTCATGGATGTGGACAGACCCTTTTTTGATATTGATGGAAGCTGAATTTGCTCTACAAGACAATAATTACTTAGTCAGGACTTCTCTCTTTCACCTTTCACTTTTTATGAAACTATCTGTCCCTGAACTGTGAGTGTCTAAATATCTAAAAATTAGCATAGTGGTGCCCACATTTGGGTTATGAGTTAGGTAGTCTTTTAAGCACACTGGTCTCACCTGCTCTTCATGTGAGCATGTGTGCATGTGACCAAAGTTTAAGCTCCTAACCTCCTTTACCCTCATCTGGGGCATGCGTAAGGCTGTCAAATGATTGAGTTGCAAAAGTCTTACAAGTGAGTGTGCTGGCATGTTCTTGTCTCCTGTCTGGAGGTCTTAACTCTCATTTTATTCATATGGTGGATGAGATATGAGGGATGATGGACATTAAAAAAAAATAAAGAGGATGTGTGGGATCTTTATGGGAGAGTATGGCAGACGGTGTTTCCATAAGAGTTCATATTTGAAGGCCTTGAGGCATCTCTGAAAACCAGGATGGCAAGCTTTTGGTGTATATCAGATGAATGAATTTTTCTGGTAGGCTAACCACAGTCTTGCAAATGCCTGAATTAATTCCGTCTCCATTTATGGCAAATGTTTGTTGCCCTTCAGAGGAATTTATAATTGCCACAGCTAGTTCATGCAGTTGACAAGTGGGTGTACATACCTTGCATTTCTAACATAATAACAGTCTTTCAGGAGAACTATTTTGGGAGCAGGTGAATTTGCATACCAATAACAAGAAAGGAAATTGCATGCACCATTGAGACACAGGAAAGTAGAAAGAAATGAAATAGATAAAAGGAGCAGAATAGTCTTGCTGTGTGATTTGTTTCTGTCTGTAATGATGTAGAAGATTTGATAATGAGGCCTACACCTATATTGGACAGAGTCTGCTCAGTACCTTCATCGTATTAATACTCATGATGTCTTGAAGTAGACTTTTGTGTGCTTTTGAAAGGGACTTGGGCTATGCTGTTTACAGTGCACCAATATAATTTATAAAAGAACGATTATACCCCAAGTGTGAATACAGCTTTAGACAAGATGATTGTTTCTACAATCCTAAGAAGTAGCAAGGACTCAAACACTATAGCTTTATAAAATCTAACCACAAAGTTTTGGTGTTAACCTTTACTGAAGTGGACAGTTTTAACTTATGCTGAAATAGGTATCTTAACTTCTTTGTTCTTATCCATTTGTCTGTGTAATATTGAGTTTCAAATACATTGTAGAGAATTCAATCTTCTTGGAAGGAAAGAGATTATATGTGTTAGAGGTGATCAGGTAGTTCACAGCATAACTGACTTTACTAGAGCAGTCTTCTTTTTAGCTTCTCCTTTTATCACACTCTTCTGATGTTTGGCTCTTTTTCTATGGTCTTTCAGTGTTTGGGACACACTCATTTTGAGTACCCACTCAATGCCAAATTGAGTAAAGTGTACTTCACCAATTATATTCACTCTTACTTGTTTTCAGTTTGCTCTCCTGTGTTTCACAGTCATCCTTTTTAGTCCAGACAATTATCTCATATGCGAGCCCTCATAGGCTCATAGGGGGAGAAGTAATCAGATGATAGATACAGTTTGGTACAGTCCTGATTACTGGTCAAGTACATGCACAAAATCTTGCATGTACAGCATTCAGAGGAACAAACAGGTGACAGTATTTATTCTCAGAAATACCCAGCTGGACTCTCTAATAGTAACTGCACCCAAAAAAGCTGCCTTTGTACCTCTGGTAAAGAAACTTGTTCCCTGGCTAGGGTTTGTGACTCTGACTTGGCTCTGGGGGCTACTGCAATGGCCAGCAGCTTCTACTGTGCCCAGCTGTTCCTCTGAATAAAGGGGCTTTTAAGTAGGAGCATTAAACTGAGAAAGTTGTGCTCAGTTGCCTCATCCATTTCAACACCTCAGTGATCATCAGCGAGAGACCTGCTTCATTCTAGCCATTAATGTTTTTCCAGTATATGATCACCACATTCAAATAAGTCTCTTGCTAGATAGCTGTTACTGAACTATGACTTCAGTGTAGGTATGTATGATCAGCTGATGAAACTTACACATTTCACTCTGCCTCCAGTTTCTCTCTTTGTTGTAGTGGCATATACTTACAATAGGTTCTCTTAGGGATTCAGTCTAGTATGTTTACTGGCAAATGTACTATTTATACTTCAGAAGTAGTTAAAAACTGGCAAGCGGAATTCACCTGGATCCATTTCAAGAAAGAATACCTTTTGTCTGTAGCCTGGCAGGAAAAGTTTTATTACACAACTGAAGATGTTCTTAGACTTCCTATAAATGATACACTATTAAATGTGTGTAGATTAGAGAAGAAAAATGATTAGTCAGTAGGCTTCTGTTTGAGGAGCTTGAGGTAAAAGAAAAAAATATCTTTTTCTAAAAAGAAAGTAATATAAAATCGCAGGCGCGTAAACATAGTGTGTGTATATTTGTGTCTGCATGTATTAAAGTGTTTTTCCATTTCACAAACTCAAAATATTGTGAATCTTTCATCAGTAATCAAGCATTCTGATTAGAATAGCATAATCAAAAGGTGGTAAAGGTGTATCAACGCACCTAGACCACTGCTTGCCAAGGAGTTTCCTCTCTGCTATACACACCTGTCTTTTCTCTTGTTTGATTTTCACTGTGTCAGGCCAGCAGGTCAAGTAATTTCTTCTTCAGGTTTCAGTATCTGTAATCCTACAGAGTACTCAGCCTAGGTTTTCTGTTTATGTATTTTCTGTTTCTGTCACTGTGGTTTTTATCCCTTTTTCCGTTAATCTTTGCCAGATGTCATGAGATCAGAACCTCTGCGATTGTTTGAGAGTGAAAAGTTAATCAGTCTTACAGTTGCATGGAAAAGCTTGTCGTTGAGATCAATTGTAATTATTACTAGCCTGCCCGTGTCTAAGTAAATACAAACTGCCCCTTTCATCTGAACTCTTGACTGCTGATTCCTGATCACACCCCCATTGTTTTGTTGTTGGCTGATCTACGGTGCTGTACACAGTTATGTTAATTAAGTCAAGACTGGTGTACAAAATACTTCACAATTTCATAAAAAGGGGGGTATTTCCTGGATATAGGAGAGTAACACCAAGTTTTCCATCAGGCCAGCAGGTAGGACCGTTACTGGCCTTTTGGAAGCCTGGGCCATTGCATAACAGCAGTGAGCTGCTCTGCAACATGTGTATAATGCAAGGACCTCCAAACTGACTGAGACCAAATGTCCCTCTAGCCCAGGATCTTCCTTTGGCAGCGGCCAAAAAAGAAGTGTGTGAAAAAAGTGTAAGGAAAGGGCCAATTGAAAATGGTACTTTGAGAAGACTTTCAGCCACCAACAAGCTGGGCAGCTCAAGGGTTCCGCCTCCAGAGTGATTTAGTAACTTTCAGTCTGCTGGAAATATTGACTGCAGTAAAAATTTGGGACTGTTCAAACATCCTGCTTTCAACATCTCAGTGAAAATATGATTTAATGTTTTAAATTGTAGAAGATGACAGAAACCAGGAAAATATTAATGATTTCTCATTGACTTTCCACAGTAGCACCCAAGGCTTCAGCACTTGGAGCTAGATAGAAGTCATTCTGATAATGGAATGTATGAAGATTTAACATACAGGTGAAAGGGAATAAAGTGGCAACTGACTATTTTGTTTATTGTATCTTTGCTTTGGTTTTATTTTCTTAATAGAAAACAAGGAATAAGACCTGGAAAGCTAATTAGGCGAAAAAACCCCCCATGCTTGGAGAAAGAAATACAGACAAAAAGAGTTAAGTCATATCTGATTATCTTCTTGGAGATGTTAAGGTTGTGGGAGTATATTTCACATTACAGAAAATTAAGTCATAGATCCAGTCCAGTGCAGGATTAGTTTTAACAAAGCCTGTTATCTTTAATGGGACTGTTTATGCCTACAGAACTGAGTTTACAAAAAATCTTTGCTGATTTGAGTGCTTTTGATAGGCATTTGAAGACACAAAAAATGCAAATTCTGCAAATTTATTTAAAAAAAAGTTTACCACGGATAAATACGAATTAGTGAGGCAATCATAAAGATGATAAGAAAATATTCCTAGGGTTGGTAAAGTCTAATAGATTCCAGTTCTCTAGGAGAATTTAATGGAAATTGTCATGAAAATCCGTTGTTAAAATTAATGGCTTATATTGCTTGCAATTATATCTTATCTAGCAGTCAGATTTGGTTTTGACTCGGAACAGATTCCAGCTAATTCTAATGTAATTTCCTAAATTATGTTTTCATGAAGTGAACCATAGCTTCAAGATCAGAACTATTTTTTTTTTCTAAATAGTGGTGAAATTTTTGTTAAGTTCCTAGCTTGTCCTTGTCCTCTCAAAATAAAAGAAAAAAAGAAATCGGAAGTATTTTCACTCTTTTCAATCATATCTCCTAAAGGTAACTTACAAATAATTATTAAAAAAAAAAAAGTCTGGTTCACTCATAAGATGTTACACAATTGTACAAAAAGGAAGCACAAGTTTTCCAGATATTTATTTCTGTAATACTAATAATTTTTCTGTCAAAGTTGTTTTTTTGTTGTTTTTTTTTTCTTCCAACATAAATTGAAGCTTATAGAAACAAAATTAGTTTGCCAGGTGCAATTTCCTTCCAATACATGTAAGGAAAATCCTGATTAGGAAGCTTGAGCATAACTTCATGAATTGCTTATGGGAAAGATTTGTTTAACATAGAACCGTCCTCCCACACTAGTTACGTGTTTTCAAATTGAGCTGAATGCTTGGCTATTGGGTCCGTGTTTGGACACAGTGTAGTTTCTAACATTGGAGTTGTACCTTTATGAGCTGCTCTTTCAAAAATGCCAGAACAGGATTTACAAAGTGCAGAGCCACTGGTAATTTAGAAATCCTCTGTCATATTTCTTCTTTTCTATTGCTAGTATTAGTTTTAGTTGAATACATTAATTGAAATGTCTGCTCCTGAGAAAAACAGAGCATCAGTTTTCTGATCTCCCTTTCCATTTGTAAGAGTCCCAAAGAGTAATTTTTATTGCATCAACCCTTAAGTCACAATCTTTAATGACATTGAATCTTCCTTTTAAAAAAAAAGAAATTATTTATGAAGATGTTAGTGTAGCTGTTGTGAAAAGAAATTTGATTTTGGATTATTTTTATTTTCAATCAAAAGTTGGTGGGGAATGCAGCTTGTGATATCACAGGAAACTAGGAAACTGTATAGCTCTGCCTTTGATATCAGCGTTATACAAATGACTTTTCCCCTTGTAAAACTGTGTAATAAAACAATTCAAAACAAGAAGAAAAAAGCTGTGATTCCTTCTTTCCTAGAGGCTTTCCATCATTTACATTCACCAGCGATAGGTTGGCATGTACCTCAAGGACTAATGATAATGAAAAATGTTGTTTTAAAGAAGAGAAATCTTTCATAACTTGCATACTAACACACTGAACTCATTACAGCTTGTCTTACTACAGCATGCTCTTTTATGTCTGCCGTAATGCACTTCATTTTCAAGAGACTATGACGTGCACTGATTCTGTAAGCATTTTTTCTCTTCCTTATTTTCAAAAGCTGCCTTTGGTTGTCATAAACTACTCGCTTATGGGATACAAATTAGGCACTAGGGTTTTCTGCGGTTTCTGATTGATATCACGATCTGAAAAATTATATTCAAAATGTATATCTGGGGCAAATATTTTTTTTCCAATTTCCTACAGCAGAGTACTTGTGATGATGTAGCTCAGGAGCTGCTGGTGACCTCAGCATCTTTATTAAAATAGCGAGCTGTTTGTGGCAGAGGCTGTGATTTTTGCTGTGATTCAATTTTTTTGTAACGCATGCAGGGAAACTCATGGTTTGACGTTCTAGGCATTATCATGTTATGAGTAGCCAATAATAAACATAACATTTTTGAAGAATTTATAAATAAATAAAAGGTAATACTTCAACTTGAAATTTGTAATTTCTTGGAAATGCAACATTGCTTTGTTTTTGCTATGTAGTATTGATATAGATGTGGCCACAGCTTCAACATTTGCCATGACACCTTAATTTGCCATTCAGGAAGCTGTTCATTCCTTCTGTAGTTTTCTTTTGAAATTAACCCCAGTATTGATATTCCTAGGTAATTCGCTGGAAGTAGCACAACGGATAACTCTTTGCTCTCACTCTGCCTTCTATTTCACAAGAAACTCCCACTACACTCTTGACTCCATAAGACACATAAACATACTTGACTTTAAACTAATCTAAAAGAGAAGAACAATGGAAAGATTGGAAATGAGCATATGAACGTCTGTAATGTATGTCTAAAAACCTGTTTCTCTAAAAAAAAATTGTTTCAAGTGTCCTGTGTCAAAATTTTGATGAAAATGGAAAAGTGTTATGCAGACAAAAAATATTTGAATAGGTGTTGCAGTTTTCCTAAGAGCTCTGCTCCAGTAGCTATGAAAGAAAATTGCTCTGATTAAGTCATAATGAAACCATGTTTAAGATATAAAAGCATCCTAATTCTGTTGTCCTAAAGGATTTGTCTGTTAGACATACACTTTGTATTTGAAGATGTATTTTTACGTTTTGCACTGAGTATGGCCAACTTGATTGTTCTATAAACTCTGTGTAATATAGCTCTCACAAAGATAACAAAGCCTTCTCAAAAGAAACTCAGCTACTTGACATTATGCTTTAATATTATAAAAGATTGACCTAGACTGCTGTTCTGAACAGAAAAGTGGCTATAAAAATATTATGAGTTTTGTGAAAAGCAAAAAGAAAATTCAGATACAAGTTAAATAGAGGCTTAAACTGTCCAAAAGCTATCTTTAGAACACTGAAAACCCAGGTTTGTTTAGTGGCATCTCAAACACTGTAAATAATGTAAACAGGATTTTATTTTATTCCTGTAATTGAACAATCAGAAATCTAACAAAAAATGATAGTACATTTCAGTACACTGCATCAAAAGGTACTCATCACCTGCCCTTCTCTTAGATGGTGTATCTCTGAGCAATAAGACAGATTTTCAAGAACCATTGAACAAGTCATCGTAAACTGAATAAACAGTACAATGGCAATAAATATGTTACTTCAGTTCACCATTAAGAAGAAAACCTTCTATGAGTCAGTGATGTCTGTAAGAACCTGCTTGCCCTTAAGCCAGACTGAAAGAGAAAAGATCTAAATACTGAGAAGTTATACATTGCTCTACTAAGTTGTTCTTTTTGATAAAAAGAAAGGTAAAGGAAAGAGTATGATGGAAGGAATAGGATGGGAGAAAAGAGAAAGGTCAGGTACGGTGAAATATCTTGGAGAAGACTTTGGAAAGAAGTAGAAGAGAACCTCTAATAGTCAACAGTTAAACCCTGATTTTGACTTAAGTGTTCACGGTGGTATCACAGCTCTCCATGTACGGGTTACCAACCAGTTAAAAAATACTAAGTGCTTGTAGTATTGCACTATTTGTGACAGTACTTTTGTGTTACTCAGCCTTGCCTCATTTTTAGACCATGCAACAGATTGTTGAGTTCTAGTAAATTCATTGTGAACCTGAAACCTGCCTCTCTTCAGTGCCCTACACCAAGACCAAACTTTGCCAGATGGGGGTAAAAAAACCCTTGAGATCAAGAAGAAGCAGGATAGATAGTTAACGGCAGTAGAGATCGCTGAATTTAGACAATGCCATCTCTCAATGTGAGGTGGAGATTGCTGGGTCTGATATGGTTGCCTTCTCCAGTCTGGCTGTGCGTGGTTTGAACTGGCTTGCAAAAGAATTGCAAGAATTTAAAAGTAAACTAAAACTTATGTTTGATTGGCTTAAAAATGCTCTGATGCATACTCTGGCAGCTCAGAAGTTGAACGATTGGCAAAAAACCCCGTCTTTCTAGCATGCCTGGAAGGGAAAACTGCAAGTGGTAAATTGGTCAGCCATCTCAATACTTACCTTGCCTTTGTGAAGGCAGGTTAAATTGCACATCAGTTATTGATGCTCAGCTGACCTTTGGGTAATCGAAAGCTACAATAACTTAGTCAGTGTATGTAACCTTAGCTTTTATTTAAAAAATGGGAAATCAAGCCAATGACAGAACTTTGGATCCTGCCGTTCCCAAATATCTCCCTGTTAATTATATATCTTATATGCTTCAGTGAATGTGAATGCACTGAGTGCATTTATAAATTCTGAAATTTTCCATTAAAACTTGAGCTCAAACAGCCCACCAAGATAGGGATTTAAAACTCTGATGATATTTGCAGGTCTGGGCCCTTGACTGACTTCTTTTTTACTTTTTGGAAATTTAATGCAAAGTTTATTTCTATTCAAGTGCTACATGCCAGTGACACATCAG
>VZSC01004037.1:84240-120716 GCA_013398225.1 Steatornis caripensis
CACATCAGAAATAGTTATGATTTTTCTTTTAATTAAGAAATAGAAAAATCTGAATCTGAATTTAAATGAAAATATTAAATAAACATACTGAACCAATTCTAAGTATTCCTTAATGGGAAATTAGAGCATGAAATTATATCTTCATGTAAATGTAAATTTCAGCTTTATGTTAATGAAAAATACTGGTTTAACTGTGTAAAAGCTTGTCTGAGCTTAGTATGAATCCAGTAAGGGTATTTCAAACAAATATAAAGCTCTGGTGAAATACCTTTTCACTCTAAAAAGTCTTAGTAGAATAACCACCCTGAAATGTACTAGACTATGTTTTACTGTTTCCTCCACCCTTTATTATAAACAAGTCTTTACATCCAAACCAACCTAGATAGGTGAAAGTACTATTCTTAAAAAGCAAATGGAACAGTCAAGATAGATACACTCAATTCCTTTAAAAAAAATGACCACAGAGATTTCTTAACTTTGCTGTTATTAATGTGAGGTGACCGAATCAAGCTAAGATACAGGAATGTTCCATCATTTTATGCCCCATAAATGCAAATGAAGACGTTTTCTCCAAACAGCTTTGCTGATTGGAAGAACACTCAAAAAAAGGGGAGTATGGTGGAAGACTGAACGTGGTTTGAATTCAGTAGGATAAAGCTGAATCATTTGGGAATATCGGGAACAACAGTAGGAGGACTGAAAACAAAATGGAAAAATGGTCTAACGTGCAGCACTAAATACATGCTGCAAGGTGGAAGTTGGGTCTTCAGAATAGTCATAGTTTCTTAACTGGAAATACTGAGTCACTCAGATGCTAAAAAAAAAAACCCAACCAAAAAAATAGTAATCTAAAAATACTGGTGTCAAACATAGTATTTTTGTTACCTTTTTCCTATTCTGGTTTATAGAATGAATGTAGAGTTATATTTTCAATTATTTTATCTCCCCGAACTTAGAGGTTAGAAACTTGCTTTATTTTTTAATGAAAGTTACATTTTCGTGTAATACCAGGACTGGTATGTAAGAAAAATAAGGAGCATGCAGGCAGAGGTAGGGACTAGCGAAAAGGAACAGCTGATTTCATCAATTAATGTTGCAAACTTGCAACAGAATGGACATAACTGTGGTCCCACTGGCCTTGTTCCAGTTACTCCCTCATTTTGAATTAATGTTCAAGCATTTAGAGACACTTCAAAATTGCAAACTCAGTACAGCATAAATAGGCACCTATTCTGAAACAAAAATGAAATATCTAGGTTATGTGTTGGTAACTCAGCATAAAGTGTCTGTATTGCCAGAAAAGAAAAAATACCCTCTGGTTCAAATTTATGGAAAATCTGGTATAGAAGCATTGCATCAGCAAATAGTGATTCACAGATTTGCACAGATCGAAGAATCATAGAATCAGAATATCTCAAGGTGGAAGGGACCCATAAGGATCATTGGAGTCCCACTCCCTGCTCCTCACAGGAGCTTAAAACTAAACCATGTGACTAAAGGCATTGTCCAGATGCTCCTTGAACTCTGACAGGCTTGATACCATGACCGCTTCTCTGAGGAGCCTGTTCCAGAGACCGACCACCTTCTCAGTGAACAAACTTTTCCTAACGTCCAGTCTGAAGTTCCCCTGACGCAGCTTCATTCCATTTCCTGTTGCCCCATCACTGGTCACCAGAGAGAGGAGATCAGCACCTCCCCCTTCACTGCCCCCTGTGAGGAAGTTGTAGACTGCAATGAGGTCCCCCCCCAGCCTTCTCTTCTCTTAAGCTGAACAAACCAAGTGACCTTAGCCACTCCTCCTAAGTCTTGCCCTCGAGGCCTTTCACCGTCTTGTTCGCCTTCCCCTGGCCACACTCTAATATTTTGATGTCCTGCTTATATTGAGGCATCCAAAACTACACACAGCACTCAAGGTGGGGCCATACCAGTGCGGTGTAGAGTGGGACAACCACCTCCCTTGCTTGACTGGCCGGCTATGCTGTGCTTGATGCACCCCAGAACACGGTTGGCCTTTTTTGCTGCCAGGGCACACTGCTGACCCATATTCAACTTGCCACCAATGCAGACCCCCAGATCTCTTTCTGCAGGGCTGGTCTCCAGCCTCTTGTCCCCCAGTTTGTACGTATAATCAGGGTTATCCCATCCCAGGTGAAGAATTCTGCACTTGCTCTTGTTAGATTTCACATGCTTGGTGATTGCCCAGCTCTCTAGTCTATACAGATCTCTTTGTAAGGCTTTTCCATCCTCAAGGGAGTTCACAGCTCCTCCTAGTTTAGTATCATCAGCAAACGTGATGTACAGTTGATTCCTGCATCCATATCATTTATAAAAACATTAAAAAGTACTGGCCCTAAAATTGGGCCATGCAGAACCCTACTGATGTCCAGCCACCAGCCTATTTTAACTTCAATTACTGTAACTCTTTGAGCCCAATCCACCAGCCAATTGCTCACCCAGTGTATTGTATTATAGACTTGTCTAGCTGTGTGCTGGACATTTTGTCCAGAAGGACACTGTGAGAGACAGTATCAGAAGCTTTGCTGAAATCCAAAACCACCACATCTACTGGCTTCCCTTAGTCAACTAGATGGATGACCTTGTCATAAAAGGAAATTAAGTTAGTTAAGTAGGACTTTCTCTCGTGAACCCCTACTGGCTATGACCAAGGATGTCATTGTCTCTAAAGTGTTTTTGAATAACTCCAAGAATAACCTTCTCCATAATTTTACCTGGCTCTGAAGTAAGACTGTCAGGCTTGTAATTAGCAGGGTCTTTCTTCTTACCCTTCTTAAAAATTGGAACAACGTTTTCCAACTTGTAGTCGAGTGGGACCTCTCCAGCCTCCCAAGACCATTGACAAATAATGGAGAGATGTCCCCCAATAATATCAGCCAGCTCTTTCATACCTTGGGATGATGAGATGAGAATAAACACACAGGATTAATTTCCGAGAAGATAGTGTCTATCTAAATCTTACAGCATTTCTCCAAGTAAATGATCTGGAGTACCTTTGCCATGATAAACAATCCTGTAGTTGGCCTCATGTAACAAAAAATTTATCTGTTGAATAGTAAAAAAGCTTTAGATATTATCAGTGATATACCACTCTGAAAGGCAGCAGCAATTAGCTGGCTTAATGACTAGGAGAAGTGTCAGATAAATACAGAAACAGAAAAATAAGCTGCGCTGTTAATCTTGCAACCTCCTTTGAGTAGACAAATGGCCTGTCTTTGATAAGAACAAAAAAAAAGAACTCAGTGTCACGGACACCAAACCATACTGCAAGTTTAACCAGACACTGCATTTGTGAGTATATGGTTGTATTTTCTCTATGAAGCAGACAGGTTTTTTTGTCGCTGGAGAAATTTCTCTGTCAGGAAAAAGTGTTAAGATGACATCAGAACTGGCACAGAGCGCTAACGAAGTTAAAGTGACCAACAATGAAATAAGCCATGCTTGTTTTGAGACAGATTAAAAAAATTTAATCACATTCTGGAAAGCAATTAATAGTTAAATTACTTCAACTCTGTGTACAATAAACTTTTCAGTGTCTTGTTTTGTACATTTTTAAGGAGATAATGAGGGGGGAGGCACATGTTCTGGAGTGGTTGAATCAGTTTGGGGTGTGGTTTTTTTTACTTCTTAAACCGGGACATGTTTATTTTTTCCTAGGCCAATACAAACCCTATGAATACATGGTTATACTCCCACAAACAAACAAAAAAGAAGCTTTATAGTGGCATTGCTCAGACATGGATTTAGTGAAGGAGACTCTCAGGATTGTAGTCTTCCTGTTAGTGTCACCTGCTGCAGTACGCATGTTCTTCCCATACATCAGTTGTTAACAAAACGCATGGTCATTCGTGTCTGTACTGGGACTGTGTCCTCTCCTTTGCTGCCTGGAAAATACTGGAAGTCACTGGAAAAATAGCTGTGATAATATGTATGTGTATCAGTGTAATTATCCCTAATCGAAAGAGTTACATAATTTGAATTATTTAAGAAAGTCTTTAAGGGATGCACTGGAAGAACGAAAATGTCATAAATTTGAGGGCAGTTTTGTTTCTCAGGCCATTTGCTGTCTCAGAAGTGCTGATTCAGATCAGTGGAACTGTTCTGTGTGTAAAATACAGCATGCATGTAAGAGTGTGGTCAGAAGTTAATTTCCGCAGCAGATAAAACAGATACATTTGACTTCGTGCTGAAGGAAACCAGGAGTACCTACACTGACATTTACAATTTATCAGGGGGATAGTAATGATTACCCAAGATACAACTGTTTTTGCTGACTGTGCCGAAGGTTCAGATACAGAAAGACTATTTCTTACTTGGTTCCTAACTTTCCATTTCACTGAATGGTAATGATTAGCTAAGATATAACTGCTTTTGCTGTCTGTGCCAAAGGTTCAGATGCAGAAAGACTAGTTCTTACTTGTTTCCTAACTTTTCATTTCACTGGGATGGAAACCTCGATGGGAACTTGGAAGTTAAATATGTGGCTGAATTTAGGTTTCATCTTCTCAGAAACAGGGAGTGATGCAGGAAGTAAGGGCTAGTCATTTCATTTTTGGTCACTCAGGAGCCACAAATCTGATATAAATGTGTGCCTAAGTGAATTAAGAGTCTGAGTACCAGTGTTAATTGGATTGCAAATTATACTGCCCTTTGTTTACTATTTGGTTTATCTTAAGTTTCTTCTGCAATGTTGCATAGGTTTACAAGCAAAGGATAAGTACTCTACCATTTGTTCTATAGGTCATATCAGAATGAGGGATATGCCTGCACAACTGCTTTTGAAAACACAAAAAACATTAGCAACAGGAACATTTGCTTTCTGTGTTTGCATATGTGTAGTGAAAATAAAGATATTCTGGTTTCACACTATAGCTGGTATGGTCTGTTTAATAATGAACATCAGCAGACAGAGTAAATCACAATTTCAGTGTTATATTAAGAAACACGCCTACTCTTTGACACTGTTGGACTCAACATACTGCTCTTGGCAGCCTAAGTCTGCTATTAGAAATACAGATGGCTGAAAGAGCATATTCTACTAATATATATTCCACTATATTTCTCTCAAACACACACACACACACACACATAAAGAAGTAAACTATTCATTAAATAAGTGAATTAAGTAAATATTCCTGTTGTGCTCTTGTTAGAGCATAGTTTCAGATTTCGTGGAAGTAAAGAGGCTTTGCCTCACTGAGGCTAGATATCACTAGTCAGCTCACGTGTAGTGGTACTCTGCTTCTGGGAAATGTGGTAGATCCAGAGCCGGTCCATTTGGAGCATTATAAGCATCCTGAAATGGTCATAGTAGTGAATTTTGAAACCAAAAATTGGTAGTCCTGGCTTTGCCTCACTTGCTGATTTTTTTGGGGGCAAGTTCTATCACCAAAGGATGAGTTTCTTTAAAAGTGCATTGGCAGTGCAATCAGTGGTTGCCATATGTACTGCACTGTTTTTCTATCTTACCCTCATTCGCTGAGAAGTGTGAATTTAGTATTTTGTAAGATATTTTGATTAGGGTTTTTTTTTTTTCCTCCCACAGTGCAAACACTATTGAAGTCTGTTCGAGGCTAATGAAAAGGGTTTCTTACAGTTGTGGAAGACAGTGGAGTTTATGATGGTCCTTATTTCTTAGGAGAAACTATTTCATGGTCTTGAACCATCTCCCCAGTAAATGTCTTGTCTTGTACAGGTGAGCTTTATCTTTATGGTGGAAGGTTCTACTGCAGTGGAGGAGAAAGTTTATGACTGCAATCTTTATCTTGGAACTTCAGGTCATGTATTAGCTGTGCTGGGCTTATGCCACAAGCACTGTAAGCATAAATGATACAGGTTGAGACCAGGTCATTTAGTCTATTTGATCACATTTTTCCCATGTAGAAAATAAGAGGAACAATTTTTACTCAGTCTGTTCAGTTTGTTTTGACACCCTCAGACAGAAATCAGTATAAAAATGCGACAGTATTGTATGTTAACTTATATTTGACAGGGATTAAAAGCAGCAACTTGCGCAGTGTGAAGTATTAATGTTTGTGATATACTAGGGACCTATGTATATTCAAGGATGTACATGCAAATGAAATGCATCATATATCTGTTGTAACACATATACACACATATAAAGATATTATTATATAAAGCATATGAAAATTACTACTTTTTCTAGCAAACACCAGTTTCTGGTATGCCTTGCCAAAACTGCAAGTGAGAAAAGTATTTTACAGGTTTTTCGTGCCTGGAGTGACTGTTGAAGAAGTATATAGAGGACTTTTGTTCCAGAAGTATTCAGGATGAATCAATAAATCCTGATGTCATCTATGCTGCTTTATGCAGTCTCTATTTCCTTCTCAGACTCTCATTGCAAGTTTGTTAGACTTCTGCATTCCAGCCAAGTAAATTAGCATGGGAAGATTTTTTTCTCTGTAGAAGGCTGGGAGTCATGTTTGGGAAATCTAAGAAGACGACATCCTCATACTGATGCTGTGATTTTTACGGACTCATAGTATACTTATTTCCTTGACAATGATTGCTTATTAGATAAAGAATAAAAATTTAATTTCTGTGGAATTATTGCAAAGCTCCTCTGATAAATAATTTTAAAAATACACATTACTCTCCTGCAGAGGAAAGGAGGAATCAGCCCCTCCTTTTCTTACTGCATTTGAGACTGAGATTGTGATTCACTGATGAAGTCAATCCAGTTTTAGATTCCTACTCCAAATCATATAAGCTGAAGTCATGGGATGCTAAAGGCTGATCCAGTATAAACTAACTATTGGTTGAACAGTGCGAAAAACCTAACTAAACTAAACCAGTGGTCATGGATTTACTTCCACTTATACACTTTATGCAGAATCAGATACTGTTCAACAGCTTCGTTCTAACTTGATGCTGGAAAATATGTCACCTATTCACTCACAGCTGGCATGAAGCCAGCATAAAACATAATGCCGGAAGGAGTTGTTTGTCTTGTACAGTGGTTAATTTGACAGAAATGCAATTGCATCCACATGTCTGAACTAGACTGAATGTGCAATTTTAAGTTGTCGATGGCACATAAATCAGGTATTAGTGAGTGTGGGGCAATAGCCTGAAAGGGACTGTCCATTGGCAAGAACAAAAATATGGCCTAGCTGCAGGTAAAACTTCCGTGATCTCAGTAGAATTATATGACTGTTTTTCAAAGCCACTCTCAGAGAGTGCTGTAAAAATGTAGTGCTATTTTTTAACCACTCTGTCCATACTCCAACGTAACATTTATTTGAGAATCCTAACCTTGAAATTTAAAAAAGACAGCAAAAAGCCACCATGTTTACAGCCATTTCCTTCCCATCCCCTAAGAAAAGTAAGCTTACTATGACAGAGAGCAGGGGGCAAGGTCTGCAATATTACCTGTGCACACACCTGTCAATTTCGGAATCTGAATTGCCATTCTCTTGCAAAGGCAATAAACGTGGTAATATGTCTTGGATGAAAAGCAAGAAATATAATAGGTTTGCTAGGTAACAGACAAAACAATCTGCCTAGAAAACAAACAATAGGGTAATCTCATTACAGGAGAACACTCAGAAAAATAAAACTAAAAATGCAAAGTGAATACATTTAAGCTAAAGACTGTTAAACCCCCAAACATGTTTTATCAAGAGTAAAATGACAAATGACTGTTATAGCGTAATCCTCCTCTTTCAAAGTACTAGTGGTTTCTGGTGTTCTGTTGATTCATTTTCAGTCTCTTGATTAGATAAATCTTCTGCATATATCTCACACATTCTGTGGATGAAAATGTAGGGAAGAAGAGAAAAGAATGTGAATAAAAGAATGTGTCTTCTAATGTAGCTGAACTGCCACATTATAAGCACTTATATGGAAGATCTTTGTGTTTTGTAAAGTGTATTGGCTTTGTTCTTTATTGAACCCTAACAACACAAAAATAAATAAAATGTTTCTGTCGAGAATTCCAATCACACAATATTCGTCAGTGTAAAGAAGTATTAGAAGCTACTGTCTTTAAAGATTTTTTCATTTTTCTTTTTTATGCTCCTGTAATGTAAATGGAAATTTATAGTTTAGCTAACAAATTTCTTTCTTCTTGAGCTCATGTTAGTTATACTCAAAAGAAATAAGAAGTATTTAAAAATTTAGAAGAAATTCCTTCTCTGAGTTTTTCCTCACTTCTTCTGTCTTAAAGAATTGAATGGTGTGGTAATGTTTGACAGTTTAATGAAACTTAAATGGATCTATTGCTTTGTGTTTATTATGGATTTAAAATATTTCCACCAAGAGCTGTATCGTTGTGCTGGATTTCATCAGTGAGAAGGTTTACCTGCTTGGACTGTTTACCACATGTGTCTGGCTGTATCAGCAATGGCTGAATCTCACCCTGTGGTTAAATGCTAGCTTGCAGTCAGGTTGAGTTTGAGTCAGTTCATCTCTCAGCCACGCTGACCATTTCTCACTGTAATTTCACCTGGAATTGCACTGTTCTTGGAGCAACAGTTTGTCAGTGGTACCTTATGTCCAGTTCCTTTCAACTGTGCAGCAATGACCTCAGTAGATGGAAATCAGGCTCTTTTGACCTCATCCTGTCCAAATGCAGTGTTGGTCCTGTACTTCTTCAGCCCTTGAAGTTCTCACTCAGTTTCTAAGGAGAAAATAAATAAATCTATATCTAACCACAGCAACTGTAAGTCTTCTTACTCCAAGCTTTGTAAATAGGTATTCTATTTTTAGTTCTAGAATGAGCCCTGCTCTCCAGGAAAATACCTTTTTTTTACTTGTAATTCTGCAGTCACCATGGATGGTTCTAGGAGGACAGTGCATTGCTTTCCAGCTAGCTATAGTTTGTTTCTTGAACTCATGAAAGGTGCTGCATAGCATGAAACTTTTCCAAGGGAAGGATTCTTCTTCAGTCCTAGGCAGTACGTACTTCTCTTCTGCCTTTCTAATGTCATTTAGAGTCAGTGGCTGGCAATGAAAGGCTGGTTTTGTCTGAAACTACTACTTCAAGAAACTTCTGCCAAAACTGGAAAATCTGTCTGGAAGAAGCATGTCAGGTATGTATGGCTAAAGAACCATGCACAATTTACAGAAGTGTAATATGGGACACAGAAATGGCTGGCTACATTCTGCCTGATACCTCACTATGTACCATGACTACAAAGCTATTCGTATAATGTCCAGAAGGAACTTCAGGATACTTTGGGCAGATACTTCCTGTCTGAGCTGTGAGCAGTGACTCATCATGAGCTCAAAACTTGCTGTATGAATATAGCTTCAACATGCTGATTCGTTTAGAGTAACTATACCAACAAATATTACTTCAAAATTAGTCTTTATTTGCATGTCACTTCACTGGATCTTTCAATTGTCCAAGACTTTGTTGCGGGAAAGCAGATCATTGTTCAAGTTAGCCTGTGCAAGTTGTTGAAGACACGCTTACAACTCTTCAGGCAGCCTGGGAGACAAATACTGGGGCATTGTCACTCAAACACCAGAGATTGGCAGTTCGAAGGAATGGATGGCCTTAGGACTTAGCTGCCTATCCCAAATATTTCTTAATGCAAACTAAATTAAGCTGAAAGCAAATAAAAGTACATAGTTACAAAATCCAGAAGAGGCCACAAGATGCGAGGAATGGGTGAATAGGGAGAAAAAACATTAACAAAAAGAAACTCCATGCTTATGTCTGTCTAGCACATAGGTTATCTCTAATTTTTTCTGTTCTGATGATTCTACTCATAAGCTTCTATATGATTAGGCCAACAAGCTGGCAAGGACTTCATTGTATGCCTAGCTGAGGATCACGGCTCTCATCCAACCCTTATATTTTCAGGCTGTATTGTGGGAATAGATCCTAAACCCAGTGTATCCTACACTGTGTTTACAGTCTAGATAAGTCTTTGGAACATGGTATCATCTAAACTTAAAACTCTCTTTCTTATATATAACTTTTCATTAACCTAGTCATTAATTGCTCATTCTCTCTTTGTAGAAGTTGATATCTGAGTCATGACCAAAGGACATTTTTCACCTTGTCAGGCAGACAAGGTGAGATTCATCTCACCTGGTTTAGACATTTTGAGTGGTAGAAACAGGTAGAAACCTGTCTCTTAAGACATCTTTGAGTCTCTTTGTGATCAAAGAATAAAATAGGCATTTTTAGGCAATGATTCATCTGCTTTATTTTAGACTTCTACATTCAGATGAATCACTCTGTAGGAGTACTTCTTTCTTCTAGTGATTCCTACAGGTCTGAGAAAAATTTAATCCCAAAGCAAAACTTTCTTATATTTGAGCTTCATAGTTCATACATGTATATGTTATAACTAATTGGTCGAAGTAAAGTTGTGCATCAAATTAATGACAGGTTTTGTTTGTAAACAGACACAGTAGTGACCTGTGCTGCTGTCAGATCATTTGCTTATAAACGGGGTGCATTTCAACAGCTTCCTTGCTTCAGTCATTTAGTACCTTTTCTAGCAAAGCTTCTTTCTGGCCTTTCTTGAAATAAAGGTAGCACATGTTTTCTCCTGCTTTTGGTCGTTAGATTTGCACTTCAGATTGTTTTGCAAAAAGAGCCTGTGCCTTTTGTGTGGTAACTTCAGCTGTCTTGTTATTATAGTGTAAATTGCAGCTGCAGCTGTTATCTGTGTTGTCTTTAACTGTCATGTAAAGTTTTATTTAGAAACAGAAACAGAAAGATGTGAAGAGAAAATGTCAGTATATGAGGAAGGAAGGAGCACATTGAAAGCATTCAGTGAACAATTTTTTCATGTTGGAAATAACATCCATATCTTATCTTGAGGAAAAGTACTGAGAACTTAAAAAAAAGATATGGAGTTTTTTTCCTTCTCTTTTTTGTTGGAAATAACTTTTTTGAAGTCATATAACTGAAAACAACTTCTTTCTCAGATCATGTCTTTCATCCTGTCCTGGGCATTTCAAGAATATGATGACCTTCCTATTCCTCCAAGAATAACTAGACCTTGGTTGTAACTTACAGACCAGTTGGAGGAATTTTATGTGAAACAAAGGTTTCTAAACCAGTTTAAAGGGACTGAGAAAAATGCAAAGACAGTTCAGGAAAGAGAACAAAATAATTCTAGATTTATTTTTTTTTAAAAGCCTTTGCAGATAACGTTAAAATCAGAGGTGAAGTATCAACTTTTATCAGGGAGGGTGTCTGTTTGTAGGAACTGGCTTCCAAATACAGACTTACAAACATTCTTATCTCTGAAACCTGTAATTCAAGACAAAATGCTCATCTAGAAGATACATGATTGTCGAACAGGGGCTCTCAGTCTTAAATTACCAGGTAACTGAAATAAGTTCTAAGGCTTATGTGACAGATCAGACCGGGTGGTCACAAGCCCATATGATTTAAAAATCTGTGAAATCTGTAACTCATGCACACTTGGTAAAGTATAATGCACATCTTTACCGTACCATCATTTCAACATCCTGACTCTAAAACTTGCCATGCAGGAGATGACCACTAGTAAGCTTGCCCTTGCTTGCTCTCACCTAGCTCCATTCTTGAAGTGGAGGAACACAGACAGTTCTGTGTCTCTGCTACACTTCTCTAAGGTCCATTGCTCACATGAACAATGTTGTTCCTTCAGAGGGCTATCAGCAAGTACTTGGGAGCATCAGGAGTCAGGGTTTCTAGCAATAGTAAGATGCTGCTGAACAGCTAGCTTGTCTGTATCTTTTGTCTTCATCTCACAGCTCATAGGTGAAAGTTCCGACTGAGTCCTCAGCTCAGCAGGAAATGGAAGGCATGGAGACAGAGAGGCAAGATTCTGCTTCCTTGGATTTAGTCTGCTGTGAGCCATGCTGCAGCCCCTACCAAGGTACAGGCTCAGCACTGGTTGCCTAAATCCAGTTTTCACCTTGCTTGCAAAAGACACGGTCTAGGATTCTCACTATCCCACTTTCCTTTCTCAGTGCCAGCAATACCTGGATGGAAGTAGCCCAGCTGAACTCAGATTTCATTAGTGGCTGTTGCAATCTGACAGCTGCTGGCTTTTAATGCTGATGGACATGTTCTTTCCTCTACCACAAGTGAGGTTGTCTTGCTGCCTTCTGAGCTTTCCTCAGGCAGTGTTTTGTGCCTGTGGGAAATGTCTCCTCCTAGTTTGCAGTAATTCCACTTCACTGGGAGTACAGGATAAAGGTATTCTGGACCTTTGCTTTTGGTGTCTGTCTGCTACTGAATTCATTCAGAGTGAAACAAGTTTCAAGGGATCTACAACTCTTGTTTTCTAAAATTATCTAATCCCTGCTCTTTCACACAAAGACATGGGGAACTGTAGGAACTTGAAGAAAAAAAATTATGGGAAAACAAAGGGAGAAGAAGCTGTACGTTCAAATAGCTGAGTATAGTCCCTTTATAACAGGATATTTTACATGGACAGAAGCCAGTAGTTTTTCATAATTAATTGGTAGCACGTATAACAGAGAGGAAGATTGTTTTGTATGTTTCTGAAGGTAAGAAAACTTGTTCAAAACGAAAACTTGAATGGACATTAGGACTCATGGCCCCTAAAGATCAGTCAAATATTATTCGGGTACTAGATGCTTCTAGGGTTTGAGCATCTCCTCTGGGCACTTACGTTTGAAAGTGTTGTTTCTATAACATTGTTGCTATTCTACAAATTGGAAAGCAAAAACCAGTTAAGAACAGTAGAATATTATGACAGAAATTAAGTTACTTGTCTATTGGAATGTCAAGAAATGATTATTCCCATGTAATTCCCATATATCCCATATGATTCGCAAACCATATATCTATATTGTACTGCAAGTTTGACCAATAGAGTTACTAAACAAAAGAAGGCTCCTAGTCTTACTATCTCAGATTTATAGCTATGAAATAGTTTTCCTCACCAGCAAAAACATCTAATTACATGCAAAATAATATGCTGTTAACTAAGTATTTCCATTAATATAGCCAATGCATTCTTATATATTTCACTGGAAGTGCTGAGGTCTTGAAAACTCAAAACATTAGTTTTCAGAGATCTGTTTTATGCATGAAGTTATGCTGAAGTCTTATACAAAGAAGCCTGAAATGTGCTATGACTTAAGTAACACTGCTTGTAAAACCATAAATGATTCTAAATTCTGAAAATACATTTAATTATTGCAATGAAGAATTATATTTTTATCAAATACTTTACTATAATGCTTTCATATAATCATTTAGAGGTTAATTGGACAGATGCCTATGGCTAATCTTCGTTAATTTGGGAAATTACAACAAATAATTTACAGTTACTTTAAGTCTAATACTTTAATACTTAAGGAAATTTTCTGGTGAGATTGACCATTACTTTTATTATCTGAAAAAATGAATTTTAGATAAAAGTAGTGTTTAAATGATGAAAGGAATTATATTTGTTAGCATGTGAATTAACTTTGATTCTGCTGTTTTACTGAAGGTCATAGAGTTTAATTGACATTGATGAAGTCTTATATTCGAGTGACCTTTGGTTGACACTAATAATGACAAAATCTTCTTTCTGGAAGAAGAGGATTACCATGGTAGACCTTAAATAACTCAGCATTTTCAGTGAGTGACCTTGTTATTTGCATTATTCATGGTATTTCCAATGGTAAATATAAAGGAATATCAAGAAATATTGCTGACACTGAGATGCTCATATCTCATATAGGATTGACAAGTGTTTAAAGGAGCAAGCAGTCTACATAAGTGTACTGCGGTATGCTATGACTGCCCATTCTAGTTTGAGTAAATTTTCAGGGATGTTTCTGAAGCTTTTAATATCTTGGGTTGATCTTTTGTTGTTCTTTGCAGCTTCTTTTCTATGTTCAAAGCGTGCAAGAAATACAAATTTGGTAAAATGCAATGAAGAGATTAATTGAGGCAACGAGAAGAAAAGATATTTGTGTATGCTGGTGTGAACATACTTCTGTAAATAAATGGCAGGAGTACTCAAAATACAATGATTTAAGCTTTGGTACCACAATTTAGTATCATGACATCATGGGCACTATGAGAGAGAAGTAAAAGAAACTGGCAAAGATTCTAGGAGGGGATAATAGTGGACAAGCTTGGGGACTCATCCTATACTTGTTCAGTATGTATTGAAGAGATTAAAGCATTTGCAAATCTTTGGGCAGCGTATAGCATTTTCTTTCATACTTGTTAAATCTGCAGACCAAATGTCTGCAGACCAAATGTCTGCAAATTCAACAATGTGTGCTTACCTCACCATATACATGTAACAGTAGTGCTCAACACTTAAAAGACCCAGGTAGTTCCTTGGGTGTACATGTCAGTAGCATATCAATTTACTGGGCTTTATCTTAAAAACAGCATGGAGACTGAGGGATGGTGAGCCAAACAATATATTTTTTAAAACTGAGCTGCTTGTTTGCTAGAATATTTAGAGTGTGCTGGAATACTTTGACATGCCAGCGTTTTCAGTGTTTTCCTTGCAGCCAAAATACCTAGAAACATTAAAAAAAAAATCAAACAGTAACTAGATGCTGGTAGAAACCATCCACTATAGAAATCACAGAAGTTGGGAATATGAGCATCCGTATGCTTAGATGCAAATTATTACTCCTATGGCAAGTGTCTCTCATGTTCTTATTCATGCAAATGAAGGCAAAGCCAGTTTTGTTGTTGACTTAAGAGGGGTTTGGAAATGTATCCTCCAGAATAAAACTATCAACATCTCAACATTTTAAATCTATGTGCTCATCTCCCAGAGGTATGCAAACTGAAGCATGCTGTCTACCTGGAGCCTACATGTTAGGGTGAAGTTCTGGACATTAGATCAACCCCAATTCCTTGCACAGCCTGCTGAAATGAGCTCTTACTGTGTAGTCTTCAGCAAAAAATGTCTGCCACCATTACTCCAGACCCTTAGTTTGTTTTTTGTTCCTCTGTACCCCCTTTCCTCTTTGTTATCCATGGGTACGGGCAAACCTGGAATAATAAACAGGCTTTTGGGGAAGGACTCTGTTTTGCAGTATGCGAGGAATCTGCACACTGCAGTGCGTCACGCTGGGGAAATAAGGGAGTATCATATGAAAGATATGGGTATGGGCTCTGAAGTGCAGTACAGATGGGGATAAAAGCAAAGAATTCTGGTTGAGGATGACCTCCAAGTTAACTTCAAGAAGTAATATAGATATAACCTTAATCTACACACTGCAAAAGTCATTGAGCTCATATTTTAAGGCACCTTCACTAGCAAAGAAATCAGCATCCTCTGTTTAGTGAATGCAATTTTATTTCTAGTTAGTATAGTACAATTGCCATATGTAGTTCATTTCTTGGTTTGGTCTTTGCTTGTTTTCTTTTTCACGGTATGTTAGTATCTGACAAGTGAAACAACTGATTTTTTGGATGTCTTTAGCAAACATTAATGAATACTTATTGTGTAAATGAATGTTGCATTGTTATTGCTGAAAGGAAACCTCAACATTTAAATATAGGCAAATGGTAATATTTGTATGTACAATGGCATAACCTGTAATTAAAACTAAAGTATTATATTGAGGAGTAAATTCTGAAAGGAAGCATTCTTCAGAATTGTAGCTATTTGATACCTAGTCTGCCAGAGACAGGCTAGCACACTTTCTCTTTATGGAGGAAAATGATGCATTCAAATGGGTGTATAGATAGATGCAACATTTTTAGGTTACATTCATCCTCTACTGTTTCCTTGTCATGTTTAGTTTACCAGCAAAACTACAAATTATTTTTCATTTGTTTTTCTGCTATTCTTAGCCCTGGAGGGTCAGGCTAGTTTATGAAAATCAAACTCTACTGTCTTCTTGAAATTGCCAACACTAAGAAGTCCCTGATCATACTGTTTTTTATTATGAGGCTGTTATTGTTTATAATTTATGAAGCAGAAGGATACTGGGGTTTGTTGGTTTGTTTGTTTTCCTCTCCATAAGCTTGGAGGTTTGAGAACAATATTAATTTTAACTGGTAAGCTGAATAAACACTATTTTGCAGTCATAGGTGGAGAACACTTACCAACACCAGGGTGTCACTTTAAAGAAGTAACTTTTCTAACCTAATACTTTAAAGTTATCTTTCTTTTCCAATAGTAAATACAATACATTGTAAATCTCAGGGCGGATTCAGCCATTAGTGTTTACAGGTTGACACGAACATGCTTCAATTTTGGGGCCTATAATTCTGCTTTGGTGAATGCTTGCTCATTTTTTATTATGTCTTTTCAGCTTGTAAACCTGCTGTTTGGCTTACTAGCACCTTCCTGAGCTGAAAATAATTGTCACTTGAAATGTTCATTGTCAGGCACTCTGCTGACTTGGCAGACAGAACAGCAGTGTGTTTTCACAGGAGATGCAAGTTTGGGGAAGACAGAATCCCCTGGTCTCTAAGCTGGCAGGTGCTAAAGCATAGCTTTCTAGGAGAGGAATCATACAGTGTTTTGCAGGGAGCTGTGAAGTGCTCACTCATTCCGTATCAGTAATAAGCTTTGACTTGGAAGTAGGTTGCAAGTCTTTAGCCTGCAGTCTGAAGCTTTCTGGATCCTTAAAAGATCCTGCAAATCTCTTACTAATAACCTACATTCTCCAGTGCCTCTTTATAATGCTCAAATGTCTGTGCTCACCAAGCCTTGCCATGAGTATGTGAACAGGAGCGAAGGGCTGGCATAGTTCTCTTCCCCTTGAGAAAGATGATGAAAAAGAGACTATGGAGTGTGACAGAGGGAGAACCCAGGAAAAGATGAGGTGCTACCACTATGACAATTCAACTTGCCTGTGGTGCCTCTGTTGCCTCAGGAAGCTTTGAGCTGGTGTGCAGTACACTAGATGTGCTCCTGTGATCGAGTGAAGCATTAGACTAAAAGACTTTGCAGATGTCAGTCAACTCTTCTGCACATTTTCAGAGAACTAATTCATGTGATGGGGAGAAGGGATGACTTCTCACTCACCTTTGTTACTAGACGAATGTATTTGGCTTATCCATCAGTGTTCATTAGTACAACATGGAGCAGGCTTCACATGTACATCTACAAATAAAGGCACAGACAAGTTGTAAGTTCACTCAGCCCTCTCAGCTATTCTAAGGAAGTGTGACCTCTCTGTGGGCCTAATTCACTTGTTAAATGTTCACGTGTTAAATGTAACTGCATGATAAGGCTATATCAATATGGGCGCTGACTTATCTCTGCCAAACATTGAGCACAAGTGGAATGAATATACCAGTGTCTATATTCACCTAGACAGACAAAAATTGCGCCTCAAGGAGTGCTGTTGTGGAAGGTTGGGTGGGAAGAAGCTAAGTTGTCATCTTTGGCATGATCACCACTTTTTGCAGAGATGTACGGACGTGGCTAGACTCCCTGAAGACTCTTAAGGTCTTCAGCAATTCCAGCACAATTCACAGTATCCAGTCAACCCAAAATTTCATTGTTCAATAAATAGACTTGTCCATGTAAAATTGCGTAATTTCAACTGAAACAGAATAACTTTCTTTACTTAATCTTCATCCATTGACAAATGCTTGTTTGTTGGTTTTTTTTTTTTTATCTCTTTCAGGGAATGTTCACACATAGCAATTACTAATGCCTCCTAAATGTAAAAATAGCACAGCTTTCTGAAATGTTGGTATGGGGAAACAGTCTATTTTCATTGCTTTGTTTATTGAAATCAACCAAATCACAGCTTGAAAGGTTAGAGGATATTAAGATAGCTAATATTTGGTCCAAATTTTTATGTACAAATTTAATTATTCCAATTTATTGACCATACCTATACTCTCCAATAGTGCATCTCATTACATGATGTCCATGAAATACAACAGTGATTTTATTCTACTTCATGTCTAACAAATATGTTCTGGAGAGTGGCAAAGGTTGTTTTGCAACATTATTAGAAAAAGTTTCAAGAATAACAATTGTTATCATGAAATCGCTAAAGAATTTTGAATTCCTATGAATAATGCTACCTGGTGAGTCATAACAAACTAAACTACATAGTTTTTATTTGAACATTTGCAGATATTAATTCTTTATTGTGATTTGTAATACTATGTGACTGATTTTTTTTCCCCATTTTTTTCGTCTTACTTAATTGGTAGTGAGAAGGGAGGGCATCTGGTAATAGTATTTAAGTTGTATGGCAGATAGGGGTTTTAAAAAAGCAGCAACCAGTTTTCCCTTAAGAGTCTAATTACTTGTTGCTTTATTGCTCCTGGAAAATCTGAAGCCCTTCAGTTATCTGCCACCTCTTAGAACAAATGCCAGAGCTAAAATTTATATACCCCTATTACTGGCCTGGGGGGTTAAGGGGAAGGAAAGACAAGTGTTGAGAAGGCAGTGAAATTTGTGGCTGCAATATGGATGGGTGATGGTCCTGGATGTGTTGTGCTTATGCAGATCTCAGCCCGTATTCCCTAGGCTGTTAGCCAAGTTGAGTTATCTGTGTGGTATGAATTGGACTCCAGTTTGAAATAAGACAAATTAGAACTTAACATGCTGAAAGCAGACTCTATATCAACTGGGAGAGGTACATATGAAAGGAAGGAGTAGCCAAAGTAGTACAAAGTTTGTCTCAGCTGCCTCCTTACCTATTCAGTGGCAGGTAGGAGAACACAGTGACAGAAGGCTGTAGCATCACGGTTTCTTGAGCTTACCCTCCTTTTTTCTGTCTTGGCTGTGTTGGTAGGAGAATCTTCTCTTTTGCTTTTCCCTTTCCTTCACACTTGTAAAAATGGGGGTATTTACATGCTTCTTCTCTATCCAAAAATCCACTGGTTGTATCAAGGTGCAGAACTTAGTCCAGCTCCTGCAGTACTATTAACTGGCTGCTTTTCCACTAAAGGCAAGAAACTTGGGCAGTAGCCAGTGAGAGGGAGTTTCCTTCAGCCAAGACTGATATATGTGAAATAGCTGAGGCTGCTGTGTCTTGCATTACAAGCTACCTGGAGGTTCACACAAATTGTGTAGCCATAAGACACAATCTAAAACTTCATAGTATTGCATTAATAAGCATGTGGCTAGTCATCCTCGGTCTCTTTAAAATGAATGGAACTGTACATGTGTGTAATGCTGAATGCATATGTAAATAATTACAGGACTGAGGAAATTAATCCCAGTATACCTAGAACTGTGCTCACAAAGCAATGACTCCTTATGTAGCTTTGTATGCAGCCTGTCTCTGGAGATACTGCTGCTGTTGTTTCACTCTTTGATTGTGTTAATTTGGTCTCTTGTCCTTTGTATCTAAACTTGTTTACCTAATGTAGTCCTAATGGAATTAGCTCAAATCAATTCTTCTAATAACTTCTGAGTCTTAAAGTACTTATTCTCCTCAAGTCTGTGTAAGACGCTTGAGTCAAAGCAATGTTATACATGTATTCGTATCCTAATATCAGAAACAGAGTCACTAGAGAACAGGTTGCTGTAATATCCAAGTTTTAGTGTATTTTCGGCATTTCTGTGTCTTAGATGACCATATTGTCCTCTAACCAGCCTCACTAGAATTCTAAGTAAAAGCACTCATTTTTGTGCCATTAGGCACTCAGTTGTTTAAATTGTATCAGAAGGCAAGTTTCAATACATAGCTCCAGAGATATTTTATGGGATTTACATTCAGAAACTAACAGATTAATCAATGACTTTAATGTAAATGGTGTGTTCTTGCATAATTTTTAGTTTTTCATCAGTGAACTGTAGGAAAATTACTTTTATACTGAAAATCAAATGGCAATGCAAAAAAGCCTGAAACAATTTTGACATATTACTATCACACAAAAAAACCCAAACATAATTCAGACTTTTCTTTTTAAAAGCATTGGTGTGAAAATTGACAATTGACTTTTAAATTTCTTTGGGTATAGGTATGACTCTGTGTAGCTACCTTTTGTACACAGTAATTAGACAATGTAGAATAGGAGTGAAAACTAAGCACATTTTTTCTGACCATTAAATTTGTATCTTATGAGATAGACAAGATGTTCACAAAATGGTAATTTGGGTAGCATTTGACATGTCCTGTAGAGTAAGTAATTTATGACTAGTTTGGCTAGTATAAATCCTTCAAAGATTAAAGTTGTTGATTGCACCCTCAGACCATGGAAGTTGTTAACTTCAATGGAGAGGTGGTTGCATATGCCCATCAGAAGTTACCCCAGTAGATCTTGGTCCCTTGGAGCATTTTGTACAGTCATTTGATACGGTCATCATTTTTGGTACAGTAGTTTTATAAGGAGGAGACTAATCATAGATGCTTTTGTGTGCCCATGAAGCTGAGTTAGTCTCTTTGAAAAGTCTTTTTTGCTTTTCAAATGTCTCTAGAATTTGGGCTAATACTACTCCCAGGAGAGCAGCCAATTGAGACTTTGCGTTTCTTCTGGAAAAAACATTACTCTCCTAGCATAAGGCACCTTGCTTTCTCAAGAAAGGACATGTTAATTCAGTTCAAACAATTGAGTCATGAAATTTGCCAGTTGACTCAACAGCTCCTATTGTAGGAGCATGTATACTGCTTCAGAAAGTATGGATTTAGCCCAATACTGTTTATAAATGAAAACTGATAATACTTGCTGCTGGAGGTGATGTGATTTAGGACTATCTCACTTAGCTTAATCAGAGCCATTGAAATGAAAATGGATAATGTAAAATCAGATAGTAAATGTAAAGTTTTGTTCTTTATTTCCTTCTCTAGTATTTCTGGAAAGCTTAGGGGCATTATGACTCTTAAAGATTCTGCTTTCTAATGATGAAAAAGCAGGCATAGAACAGGCAAGTTGGTGCTACTGCATAGGAATTGTACGTTTAACAATTGTTAATTTTATTTTTCAACTTCAGTAAACAAACCAATATTTCTGACACTGAAAACCATGTTCTTGATGTTGTCTGTTACCATACCTTCTAAGTGTACAAGTTTGTTATAGCTATCTTCTCATTTTTTACATTGGCCTTCTTTGCCCTGGGTGGAAAAAAATAGAGCCAGTAATGACATATATTATAAAGATTAATCAACCATAAAGATTATAATTGAACACACAAGTGTAGTCATTACTTGATTAATTACTTCACTAAAATAATCAGTCTTCTACATACATCAGAATAATATTCAGTGGTGACTAGAAGAGGGTGAGTGGAGACCAGGACTGCCTTCAATTCTTACATCAAACAGACTTTTCTGCCATTCCTTCTGTTTTGTTGCAGAACCTGCTTTTATTTGAATGTTTCACTTGAATGGACTTGCTTTCTTTCACAGAAGAATTCTGTCATACTAACTTTATCCTTAAGAATAAATACTAAAACCTCTTATATGAACTTTTACTTGCATATGCTACCTTCTGACCTAATGAGTGTATGTATGTGGAAAAGTCCTTTCTAAGGAAGTATGTAGAAAATAATGTCACCCATGGGGTTTAGACTGAAGTTCATAGACAAAAATTTTGTTGCTATTTATTGAAAAGCACCATTCAGTGAGAGTTTATTGTGCTCTGAAGTTTTCATTCCTAAAATAGGTCTCCTAAAACAGAAACTTGGCAATTCATATTGTAGTGCAGAAAATCATCCATTGGATGGATGGATCATTAATTGGATTGGATGGATCTCAAGCTCATGAACATGTGTCTTCCTGTAACCTGTAAGAGAAAGGTAGAGCAAGTCTGCATATTTACTAACAAGATCAACAAGTAAATCTAGCTCAGATGATTTTAAAGCTGAGAAGTTGTATGCACAAGTCTTGATTAGATTGGGAGATGTGTTCTGGTATCAATTGCCATAATATCTTTACAGAAGGAAAATTAATTCATTCCACAGTGGTTAACTCCAGGACAGTTGTTAAATAATACCGTTAACTAATCAGGCTGAAATAGATACTGTGTGGTTCAGTGTTTGAGCCACAGTCAAAACCCAAGTGACCATTGAAACTGAAGAAGAAAAGTAGCCCTTGATAGTTACTACTTGACCCTGAGAGTTCACACCAGTTCTTCTGGCATTCTAGAGGCCATAGGAATAGAATTAGTGTGCACTTACATTTGAGTATTATGGAGGAAAGTTTATATGGCGTCTGCAGGTGGACGTAAGCCTGATTTGCATGTATTTGGAACCCTAGTAAATGATTAATCTATGTCTTTAAGAGCATGGACTTCAGTGAATGCCTTAGTTAGTCATTACACATAATAGCGTACTATACAATAGCTAGTTTTCAGTTACTCCTAATTACATTATTCCTTAAATAAAATTTTTGAAACTAACAAAACATGATTTTTTTCCTTTAGATGGCTATAAATGTAAAGTTCAGCTTTCTATGACAAGTCTATTTTCTTGGGTTACTTAAGAACTAAAAAGTGCTGACTTTTTTAAGCATTATTGATTAGTACAGAAGATTTACACACTGCTGTAAATTGACTTAGTGCTTCAGAAAGCCTGGAGAAATATGTAGGAAAGGTGTGTATCTTTATGGTTTCCTCAATTTTTCTTCTTATTATTACGTTTATTAATAAATAGTTTATCCAGAGAGGAGTGAAGAAGTTTCTCAGTTAGTTCAGCTATTATTGCTCAGTCCTGAGAGAGATCTTTGCTAGCTCTGATAGCAGAAGCTGTTCACCGATAGTGTTGTGAAATTCTGCGTAAGTTAAGTTACCCTGCCGAGATACATCCCCAGATGAAAAGTGAGGGTGCTCAAGCTTCATGAGAGTGTGATTCAGCCTTCTCAGAGGCTAGGTCTTTCTGTGGTCCTATGACAAATCTAAAGAATTTGCTGAGGTGGATTTTGTCTTGAGTCAGTGTTTATCCTTGTTTCCTGAAAATGCTGATTTAGCCTAATAGGATGATGCGTGAAGCATCCAGAGACTTGAATAATATAGCATAGGGCATTCATAATGTATTCCTTATGGAGCATCCCATCTCTGTTGTGAGTAGGTTGCTGACAACATTGCGAGGGAAGGTTAATAGGATTCTATGTAGGAATGTTCTATGTTTATAATGGGGAAGGTCATATTCACTTCTGTGTCTGCATATATGTGTTGCCAGCATCTGCTTGCTGGTCTGGTTTGCTCCTCCCAGAAAAACAGGTCTACCATTTCTGTGGGAACTGTGTCACTTCCTACATGCCACTGTATAGTCCGGCACTCCATATTTATTGTGGAAGAAAGGACAGAGTGAAGGCAGAGGAATGAACTTTCATTTTTTCATGGAGAGGGTAGCCTGAAAGAACAACTCTAAATTTTGTCTTGTGCAAGGCACTTCCATGCTTTCAAAAAGTAGTGTGCTACTTAGTAGTTTGACTCTAGTGGAGTCACATTGTCACAAAGTGAGGGCCAAGAGTTCTTCACGAGGTGTAGACAAAAGCTGGAACAGCGCTATGGTGCTGCTGTAGAGATATCTCACTGGGATTCACCACATTTGAGGCAAGCCTGATTTGCAGAACTTTGGTAGGAGCTAACTAACAGACCACTTTGAAGACACGGAGGTTAGTGGTAGACAGAATGAGGAAGTTTACCTTCACATAAGTAGCTAACACACTCTTAGTTACTTACCTAAATGCTAAAATCTTTTCTGTTTGGTTTGGATCACCTGTACTGGGAGCCTTCTCATCCAGGTAAAAGTGATTAGATGAACACCAAAACCAATGTCAAGGATTATGTTTCTAGAACAAAATAAGGACAGAGAATGCAAATTATTACTTCCCTCAATGGCTTTATGAAGCCATTATAGTTGATAAGACAGCTCAGTCACTGAATGGACAAAATTCTGACCTATTCATTTGTTTCTAGATCTTTGCTACATTAAGATTATATCTAGTATGGAACAGTCACAGAATTGTTTCCCTTAAGTTGATGTAAAAGAAGTCTGACTATGATCACTAAAGCAAGCACCTCAGAAGCGTATTGTTGAAGAAACAAATGTGTATTGCCACAGCCCCGCTTACACTTTGCAGTAGAAAACACAGACTGCATTCTGCAAGGCTGTCAGTCTGCCACCTCTCATGAGCAATGAAGCCACTTAAAAAAATAAACAGTGAATAGGGGACAGCATGCTATTTGTCACTTGTGCTACTTGGTAGTTGTGTATTACCACTTTTGCAAAGTATATAGAAATAGATGATTAATAACTTTGTACAAATAGAACCTCTTATGAGTGTGCCAGAATATGGCCTTGAGTGCTAAAATTCAGTATGTTATTGAAATACTTGTCCCCAGAAAGCAAAGACCCCTGTGGATATTTTCATTACCTTAAATATAATAGGTTGCCACTGAATTTGAATTATGTTCACTACTACCGTCATTCCATCAGAATTCTTTACATATGTAAAGTATGAATAAATGTTGAAATTCAGCACTAGTATTTAAAATCTGTTCAGGGATTTAGAGCTCTAGAAATATGGTGTATTCATTCTCATTAAATTATAAGTTTGCTGTTTTGCCTTTCTGCAAAAAGTCGAGATGAAGGTGAAAATTCGGCAGTAGTTTGAGCTACACCAAAAACTAAAGGAAGCAATCAGGTGCACCTATGTTAATTTTGTTTGCACAGGACATACTACTATAGACCTCTAAATTTGGATGAGATCTGTGAAGACGTACATTATTTTAGTATCCTAAAAATTTAGAAATAGCCAGAACTGAAGGATATTTTCAGTTAAGATGATTGGGTTTGCAGTACAAAACCCCAGTAATACCATCAGGTCACGTATGAAAGTTCAAGACAATCTTGTCTTGTATGGGACAATAACAGCTACTCATAACTATAATTTTTTTGTGAATGTAACAGCATGTTCTGATTTTATGAAGTAATTTCATCAATTATAAAATGGCGTCAATAAATTTTAAAATCAAATTTTTAAAACCTGTTGAATCCTACTGAAATTATCCTCACACTAGGCCTCAGAATGTAGTATGAAGAGGATTTTGTAATGTGTACAGGAGCAAACTTTAAAACCATATCATATCAGCAGCTTGCTTTATTTATTTATTTATTTTTGAAGATGCTCCAACAGGCAAATTGCAAATACGGTACAATTATTGCTCCGTAGAGGAGACTTACAAACTTGTATGATGCGGTGATGGAGTCTGAATCCATTTCCTCTAAATTGCTAATGTTAGATTGACTTCATTAGTTGAATTTCATATTCCCCACATAAATGAAGCAGCTACTTTGTGTTTAACGGATAGCTATAATAATAATTACTGGCGTGTTATTTATAGGCAATCATTGGATTATGATGGCAGAAATTCAAAGATGGAATATGAATAGTGAAGAAAACAGATCGGCTGTAAGGTGTTCTCTTTCCCTAGACCTGTGAACAATTCTATCCATCTTGATAAAAATTCCTCCTGCCTGTCTTTTTGTGTTCCCTTTTGCTTGTGAAAAGCATGTGTAATGTGCTATAAAATATAAAATATAATAATAGAAACGGGGGAAAAAAATTTGTAAAGGACCTTTAGGGTCCAATTACACAGTTAAAACAGGGCCAGCTTTAAAGTTAGATTCGTTTGCTCAGGGCCTTGTCTGTGTTGAGTATCTTCATGTCTTCAAGACAAGAACTGTAGTAGGTTCACTTGCTTTGTACATGTAACTCATTAAAATGATCAGGGAAGAGTCTTATTTTATACATACATCAAAAAAAGGTTAATCTTCCACTTTTCATTGACTTGAGTCATGTAGGTTCTCTGCTGTACACAAATCTTTCTGTAAAAAGATTTCCACCTCATTTTAAAATTGAGTAGTTCGGAGAATAATGACAAATTTACAAGGAGAGTGTCATGCTTAGTGGTTTGGCACAGTATTCTCGTCTTCAGGTAGGCGACAGATTTTATAAATGCAATCCTGAAGCCAATCCAGACAGCAGTTGCAAATTTGCCGTGTAATTCTGTCTTTCCAAGCATTGTGGAAGTGTGTCTTCTTCCCCAAGCTATAGCAAGCTACAGCCAGAAGCAAGACAATCTTGTGATTGTTGGCAGATACAGTTAAATCATGCAAAAGGCTGTTTTCATTTGAAAATTTGAGGGAAATAAAGGTCAGTGAACAATTTCTGGAAAATTAAGTTCCAAATCAACTGGAACAGTTTTGCTAGTTTTCTACTTTGGAGGTGTTGGTGGGTTTGTGACCTTAAATTTTGTTTTGCTGAACAAAAGCAATGAGTTTGAATTCCTCAGTCCAGTCTCTAGTGGCCTGTTGTATCTGGTGACAAACAATGAGATACTTTCAATTGTATTTGGCAGCCTATTTGGGAAAAGACGGGAGGTGCAACAGCCAGGAGTATGGCAAATGAAAACTGTGCTCTCCAAGCTACACGTGCATGCTGAGAAAATCCCTGATCACTGTATGAATAGTCTTGGTTGATGTTATTGATAGAGACACACTCTTATTGTCTTCTAAGAAGCAGAGTATTGCATCAGCTGGCTGTTCACAGAACATGCTAAGTGAAATTTTAGTCTTGGAAATTGCAGCTGTTCATTGTATTTCTGTGTATAATGGATAAGATTTTTCAAAAATATTTTGTGATATTATAAATATCACACCATAAATCCTATTGTTTTTCAATGGTTCTTGTGCCCTTGAATCGTGTAGTTGCTTATGTTTTTGATTATGTTTATGCTTAGTTTTAAGGCTACTTAAAATAAAATGTTGGATCTAAAGTTAATGTTTTCAAATGGGGCACTCTGCTGGAGTTGGTGTGTGTGATGTAAGCAATGCAGAGGGACTTGCCAAGATGAGTAGACACAACTATGCGTCCAAGATGCTTAAACTTGCTAAGTATGGGAATGTATCCTGAAGCTCTCAATATTTACATCTTGCTTTCTGATTTATTCTTGTAGCTTCTAGACAACATTTTAAAATAGTATAAAATCTATGAATAAGGAAAGTGAAGAAATAAATGGTAATAAGTTTGGGCTGTAAGAAATGTCAGCTTGTATTGACTATATAGTGGCAGCACATGAAAACATCAGATTTGTATGTTAGGTAGTTTTCTTGCATTTCTTTTTTTCAAAGAAGCTTTTCATCCCATTCTCATTTGATCCCAGTAATCAGTAGTGGTTTGCAAAACTAACTGAAAGTTGGGGTTTTTTTAGATTTGTTTGAATGACCTTACTCTCATGTTGAACTATAGTAATGAAAAACTGATAGATATTTTGAAAGGAGGAAAGGAGGAAATGCTTATCTGTTTGGGTTTTTTTTTAAAGTGCTGAGGAATTGTGTAGTGTGTGACCGTTCTGGGGATTTAAAAAATACAATATTTATTACACCAAAGTAATAGTCATGGTTCAGGACTCTAGAGTTTGGTATAAATCTGTAAAGTTGAAAAGAAACAAACCGGGAATGTTAAGAATGTTTTTGACCTATGTTCTGATCAGTAAGCATGTAATCCATAATATGTTAAGTACTCTGTATAAGGGAAAAATTCTAAGGAAGGATTTTAACTAAAGTACATATGTGCTGTACAAAGAAAGAGCAAGAAAAGAGCTTAAGGAAAAGGGTGAGAACAAATAAACCAGGAATGAGTGGGTTTAGAAAGCTGAGGACTGAAATACGAGTGATGGTGGAGGGTTTCTCTAATGAGGTGAAAACAGTTATAGGGGAAGAATGGGAAAAGGAGGGCACCTGGGAATCAAAGAGATCCTCTTATGTTGTCACTACTTTTCTTGCTAGAAGTAAACATACTTCTCTATAGAAAATCAAAGTGGCAGAAAAAGATCCTGAAATTTTGGAAATCAGGTTCGAATTGGAAAGTAGTGTTCTATAGCTAGAAAAGTAGAAAGACTGTAGCGTATAGCAAATTTCATGGAGCAAGTTAGTCTGGTTTCAGTATTTTTGTTGGAAACATTTAGTGGAAGAGCAAGTAGAAGTAGATGATTTTGGTGAGTTTAGGACTAGAAATAGGATAAGATTGCCTTGTGGGAGGGAGAAAATGGGCGGAAGTGTCAGGCAGGAAGGAGCTATGAGCCAAATGTAGAAAATGAATGGAAGGTGGAGAGCAACAAAAGCTGTATCAGGAGAAGGTAAGGGAAAGAAAGATAGGAAATGCTATTTATATATGTACTATGAGGTACCATAGCGTTTCATGCTATGAATACTCATTTATCATTCTTTACTGTAATGAGAGCATACATCCTGTATAGAAAGAAATGTCATCTCTAAGTAGCAGCAGCCCACAAAATGCAAAAGAACCCCTTTCATGTGCTGTAGTTTTTGTGTTACCAGCACTTAAAAAAAAAAAAAAAAAGTTTTCTGATTTCAGTTTGTGTTGATTTTGCATTTCACTCCACAAATGCAATAGGAAGAAATGTCAGAGAATAAGGAGAGCCCACTCCACTCATGGCCAAATATGAAAATCACAGAAAAATTGAGTTACTGGTAGGGATGCACAGACTTACTGTACCAGATAATAGCTGAAGAGAGAAAGCACTGATGAGGCAGAATAGGGATGAGGAAAGCTGCACATGATAAAGACTGAGTCATGTAGCCGTTCAGTGACAGGAAAGACAAACCAGTCACAAGCTCTATTCCCTAGCCCTCCACTTTCATTACTGTGTTTTTCTGGTTTTTTTTTTCATTTGTCAAAACCATCTCTTGTGCGTCAGATACTGCTTTTTTTCCCTAAACTTCCAAACCCATGTTGTTTAAAAACATGTTTGAAGATGCATCAGACAGCATCATCAGAACACAAAGTATGTGCTGTAATTGCATGACCCTAAAGCTTTTTTTTTTCCTGGAAAAAAAATACTCTTGAATTTTGCATGATTTGGTCTATGTTGTACTGAGATTATGTCAGCTTTTTCATGTGAAGGAAAATTGTTTCCTGGATAGGCTTAAAAGCTGCGTTGATGAGGTATTGATGAATAAAGGAAATACAAGCAGAATTTTTTTGAGTGGCTGCAGTAAAATTAGTTTCTTAACTTGCTAGTGATACACCATACTGTGACAGAACAAAGAAAAAACTTGGTTTGGTCAGCTGTTTCTTTTCCATGCTGTCTTTGTGCCTTGTTTTGTTTTCCACCTTTGCAGTACCATACATGCAATCCAAGACAACTCAGCTCTGCTGCTGTGTTGAAATTCCCACCATGCCTTTGCTCATTTTTACATTCCCCAAAATAAGGAAACTCAAAAATTACTCATGTAAGTATGTCCTCCTACAAATTGCTTCAGTACTGTTACCTTTTTTATGCCAAACACTTATTAAAACTTGAAGTACTGAATGGTTGTTTAGCAGGTTAAGAAATCTGATACATCAAGTATTGGATAATTGCTGTCTTTTTTGGATCTTTTTTTTTCTTGCAGTTAAAGTCCTTAGCAGCCTATTTCCTTACACAGCCTAAAATCCATGAGCTAGATACCCTAGAAACAGTCTTGTGGTTTTGTTCTCAAGTCATTTACTACTTCTCTTAGCTTTTCAGGTCCAAGTGTTACTGTAGCCACTGTCTGTCTGTTCCTTGGCCTGAATAAGGTTTAGCTTTTCCTTTAGTGCAGTTGAAATGAAGGTGCTGCTGACTTTCATTGACCGCTGATTATCATCTTGAAATCAAAGACTGAACTTCTCACAGTCATTGTTCTCGATAATCTGAATTTTATGATGTGATCTTCCGTAGTTATAAGTGGATCACCATGTTGGGAGTGCATGCTGAAGAATGTGAGGATTAAAATGAGGTGCACACTGAACAAGTGTGTGTTTTTCATCTCCAGCTGTCAGTGAAATCAGCATGGTTTTCTTGCGCAGAAATCACAGGATCTTGTTCTTTATACTCTCTTTGCATAGAGCTTAATGTATTTCAGACTTCAGTGATACTAAAATTCTGCCAGGAAATCAGTTTAGATTCCAGCATGTTAAGTACTTTAGAGAGAAGTCTTTCATTTCTAAATGTTTAATTCCTAATTTAAATAAAGGCCAGTTGTCATGACTCTTTCCTCAGTTCAGCCATTCAAGGAATAAAATGAAAAGACAATATGCTTGAGTCACGTCAAGGCACTCTCTTCAAAACCTGTGTACATCTCCAAAGTTGCAAGCTCCAGTGAACGATAATATGTGATTAACATATGGTAAAAGATATCAAAAATATATACTAATTTTCTTAGTGCAGCTATTCAGGGACGTCAGAGCTCCAATATGAGTGGAAATACATGTATCTCTTTCTGGTGCTACCCAAACTTTTTAAATCTCATTTTCCATTTTAGTAACTGCTATGTTAGAAGACTATTTGGGGTGTGTCATCCACTTTGTGGGGATTGGGTTTTTTGTTCCCACATAAATTTTATGACACCCTTTGTGAAGAGTGGGAGTTGAGGCAGAGATTCCAGTAAGTTCCTTTTAATGCCTGCACAGTTTCAGTTGGTTTTACATGGAAGAAAATCTGGGTATGGGAAGCTTTTGCCCATGACCAAAAAATCCTGAAACAAGTTAACAGGAGACAATTCCTGGGGTGGACCAGATACGAAAAGGACGCTCATGAAAGTTGGGGTGGGGGGGATGGAAGAGGTTGATTTTGGTGTTTCGGTTTTTTTTTGCAGACTTCAACCAGAACAAGGAATTTCTCCTCAGTTGTTCATATAGAATAAAGACCTACTGATTAGTCTTATTTTGTGGCTAATGATGCCAATACCGGCTGCATGTGTCGTGGTGTCTTTATTTTCCCAGCCAGTACCGATGTTTAAAATGCAAAGAACTACAGTAACTGCCAGATGCTCCATGCAAAAGTGGATTAAAATACTTGCTTCATAGAAGTCAGCTCTTAAAGCCTGTCTTTCTCTCCTAAGAATCAAATACTCATAAATACAAAAATTTACCACTGATCATTTAATCTCAAGGACTGGTTCTACTGGCCTAGTTCTGCAAGAACAATTACTGGAAACACTATTTTAAGAAGGGCTTCATTAATACAGAAACACCCAGCATTGCATTCTGCATTTCTAATTTCCAAAATGCTATTAAAAATAGCAGTTTGGAGTGACAGTCCTTAGGAAATCTAAAAATAAACAGCCACCTGTGCTCAAAATTATAGTAACTCTACTTGTAAATCATTTGGATTACTTATTATTTGCAGATAGGATTTTTTTTCCTGACACTTAGGTACTACACAAATCAACCTGGTATATACAAATCAAAAGTTATTCAATTAACTTAAAAATATCGGATGTCACATGAAATGTCATTTAATGTCAGGCCTGGAACGAGCAAATAAATTACCTCATCAGTTTAATTAACAAAACAGGTAACCAAAGTCAAATTAATGTACTTCAAATGATATTAGACCCATTTTGAATGGGATTGCACTGTTGAATTTTAATTGGAAATTCACTTTACAGGACAAGGCAAAACATTATTTTACTTCAATGCTCAATACTGGACAGACAGGCAATAAAATCTTCTGAGCATCTTAGAGAGAACAGGATAAGCTTTGGAGTCCTAGAGTCGATAAACCGACATTTCATGATTAGATTTATAATTCAGAAATAGATAATTTTTAAAAAAAAATGTAGACCTAAATTCTTAAGAGTTCTCTACCATTTTGAGTTTTCTAATGGTTATTATTAATGGCATAATACTTTGCTCCACTGTGCTAAGCATTGTACAGAGAGAGGAGAGAGCTTTTGAAGAGCTTTGTCACTAATGGTGATGAAGGAAAAGAATATTATTCCTCGTTGTGATGCTGTCTGAAGCACAGAGAGAACTCAAGTGACTTGGCTGGTTAACAGAGGTTCAGGAGGTATGTGGTAAAACTACGACTAGATGCTACATCTTAATCTCAGTAACTTAACCTCATAATGATCTTTCTGCTTTTCATTTTCCTCTTGCTCTTCATGTGAATAACAAAGAGTAAGTTTATGTTATTAGAGACCTTTAGTTAGAATAGTCTGGTTGTTACTTTTTCTGAACATTTTTCTTTGAGTGGTGGGTAAATGGGAAGCCAAATGGTTATGTGGAAGCATCACAGAACAGTAACGTCGTATCTTGAGAAATGCAGACATAGTTAGCAGACACAAAAACATCAGCAGAAACAGAGACTAAGATTCTGCCCAGAAACAGGAAATGTTCTTAGTAAATAAAGAAGGTACTTGATACAGAGAAGTGAATTTATATATCATTTTACATTTGTTCTGTTAACCTGCCTGAATAAGCTAAACAGGAAGGAATCACTGCAGTACATCCTAAATACTTACAAAGCAGGGAAAAAATATATCATCTTTTTCCCAAGTAGTGCTGTCTGCCAGCATTCCAGAACATGTTGAACACAAGCTTAGTTGACTAACCACGCTACTTTATTTGTATTTTTCAAAGAAGTAGCTCAAATGCTTGAAGCTTAATACAGATACCTTCTTTCCTGTTTGAAGTGCATTCAGTATTCTGTTTGCTTCTTTGTAAGATTGACAGTTGTCTATGAAAATGAAAGTCTGTTTTCAAGGATTTCATTTAAACAGTTAACATTTAACATCTCTATTAGAAGAGAAGAGGACTCAATCCCTTGAGGTGTTATTTCTAGTTCCACTACTACTGTGGTTATTACTGAAACAAATTACTTTCTGCTAAAAAGTTGTTTGGACACTCAAATTAACGTGTTTGTCTATACATTTACACAACTCAGTCAATCGTCAGGAGGTTGCAGCAGCACAAGAAGAGAGATCCACTCACTACTATGGCAAGCAAAGGGTCTTCTCAGGTGCTTGGTATCCTGAAATACTATTAAAAACCAGGTTGGAATGGATGGTATAGCACTCCTCAATACTCAGTACTTCCATGTGAGATTTCTTCGGTCACAGCAATATAGATAAATACCTTTCCTTAAACCTTCACTGAAAGAACAAATATTCTAATTGCCAGAAAAAAAAAAGAGTTTCTAGAAGTTACTTCAGAAAGTAGAAAGATTCTTCAGAATCTTTCTATAAATCATTGTAGGTGTGGTGATACCATGTTACTGGCAGCAGGCAATGATCAATGAATTCACTTAAGGCTTTACAAGTTTTCAGTAGCCGGGATGTACAATGTATTGCTTGGGTTTAGCAGTTAGCAACGTTCTGCATATTTCTAGCTGGTAGCATAGTAGCAGTGCTTCAGAATCAATGCTTGAAATATTGTCTACTAATAAGAAAAAACTAGATTTTTTTTTCCTAAAAGCAACTTTCAAACGAATGTGAGTTGACTATGTACCATAATGGTCCTCTCTGGCTTTCTAACTCAAAAGAAACAGATTGTAAGAAAGTGTCTTAAGGGCAATTTACATGGACTCAACTCAAATAATTTAACTATAGTAACTTGTTTAGCATAAGTATGGTTTTCTTGTATAGACCGAGCCTAAGCATCTTTTCTAATTATGGAAAGTCTAATGTTTATTTGAACCAGAACAATATATCTGTCCGTCCGTGTCCACATTTATATTTTAAATGTGTATAAAGAAATTGATGTGTCTTTTTTCTACCCCAATGACAGGAAAATTTTCAGAAAGTTTAAAGGTGACCGGGAGTAGTCTCCTATTACATTATTTGAGAGAGAGATACATCTGTCTTAAAACCCAACAACATTGACATGACCCTCTCGACATTTCAAAGCATTGCACTTTTTTCTCAGTCATGTTTGAACTTCTTTATTTGATTTTAAGCCCTGCTTCTGTTTGGTAGTATGTAAGTAGCATAGAACTAATTAAAGCTTTGATATTGATACGTGTTTTTAGTCACAATTTGTGGCCTTCTGGCATATGTCAGAATTAACAGAAGATCTCACTATAAACAATTGTTCTCTGAATTAATTTATTGTTTGAAAAAGAACAACTTTGGCAGGGTTGTTAAGCACAGGAAAAATCAATGAGTTGGATGAAAATATAAACATATGTTGCTGTAAACTCACAGCCAATGGTATTTAAATCCTATTTAAATTAGATTAAGACAAAATTTCCCATAAGAGTAAAGAAGGAGAAAGAAGTAAGTGGAATGGGTAAACACAAAATGACGAAATGTCAGGTAAAGTTCTTTATAGTTTCTGTTTACAGTGGCATGTGATTGCCTTCTGCACTGTATGATCTTGGCTTTATAATTACACTGCATGAACAGTGAGCTCTAATTGCAACAGATGAAGTTGATTATGTGCCTCTGTGCTGAAGACATTGATTTGTACATGTCTACAGCACAGAGGTGCGTACAAATCAAATGGCTTTGTAAAGGTGTTGTGGCACGCTCCTGAATCGGTTCATCAGAGGAATATTTCTGATGCGTTTAGTGCTAGTGATTGTGGAACACTATTTCTGTAAGTTTGTTGTGGGACTCCCTCCCTATTAGCCTTCCACTCATCTTGGTTTTATTCTGTGAGTCACATGGGGGTTAAAAATAGAACAGTCTAGACAGTTCAAGGAAGGTAATTGACATGCACAGAGTTTTCCTGCTCAAATACTGTGGCATGAATGTGACAAAATCAGGAAAAATAACCTTGGAAGCTGGCTAAAGCTAGGGAATCTGGCTAATAGAGATCATTAAATTTTCATGAACACATGACATGAAATGTGCAGATTTCGATTTATCTACAACTGCTTACATATGGGTTACCATATGTTACGGGTTAGTGGATGAAAAATGCATGGAGGACAGGTAGGATGAGACAAGTATTACAAGATGTTGTGAACCATACTTACTGAGAACAACAGAAAGGAAAAAAAAACAGAGGTGGGAAATCTAAGACTTGACAGACTGAAGGTTTTGCTTTGAAAAAGTTCTTAGACAAGAGATTGTTTCTATTAACAGTTGTGCAGAACATTTTTTGTAATTTTCCAAAGGTCTTATTTCTTTCATTATGTTTTTCTAGCATAAGCTGCCCTTTAAGTTGGTCTCTTTAGTAGTGCTTGATATGCACTTTTATAAACTGTGATATTACAGGTAGGAAGACTTGTTGAGTATGCTGCTTTTAGTAGAAAAAAATCCTTTTTTTGGCTTTTTCTGTGATAATCATGGTGTCCTTGGAAGAATATTTTTAGTTCAGCTGAGTTTCTAGCCTTGTACATTCAAAGTTACTTGCAAAGAACTGTGATCAATTACTTCTAATATGCCTTTTTTTTCAAAATATTAAAATGTAGGTCATTGTTTTCCCTCTGTGGATGCCTTCTTATAATTGTTTTCAAGGTTTAACTTATGAGAACTTAACAAAAATGGGTTTCAACTCACATGCACGTATATACAGCCATATGTTGCAGATATTAAAACGCACTTTCAAGTAAGATATAAGAAGTCCGTAAACATTCTGTACTAGAGTAATTTTGTTGGTTGCATATGCCTCACATGAATACCATTAAGGTATGCTTTATAAATTTTAATATCCTTTTTTCTAATTCATTAGGAAATGGCCGGGTCAGAGAGAGTTGCTTGTGGCTTGCAGTACCAACTGTGTAATGGGTAATAGTTATTAGGTAGACAACCGCAGAGGTGGAGACATAAAGCAGGATGCATTTACCTACCTAGTTCTTGTTTTATGTATGATATGTTTGAATATACCTCTGCAAAAGCTGTTTAAGGGAAACAAATGCACTTAAGCAAGGTAATTCCCTTGCTTAAATAAAACTAAATGAAATAAAGATACTGTTTACTAGCTAGAGTCTGCAAGTCAGGGAATTGGCTATTACTATATCTGCATTTTGAATAATTGTATATATTGAGTTCGAAAATAATTTTTATTACAAATAGCTGGATTTTTTAAGCTGCCAAAGTCATTGCTGCACCTCTACCTGTTCACTAAGTGGTTATTTAGATAAGATGCTCTGTTTATGGGTGCTTGTCTGTGATTGTGGTGTCGCGCTATCTGATTTTTCTTTTATATTCAGTGTATAATTCTTTTTACCTTTACTTAGTTTAGAAAAAGTGTACCTGTTCGTACTGAAACAGTTTCTTCAAGGACTTCTGTGGGTCACCAGTAACTTGACTTATGTTGAAAGTATCTAAATATCTAGAAAACTCTAAATAATTTAGGCTTAGCTAGCTGAGATATAGACTCTTGTTCATTCTTGGGACAACCCAAATTAGCTCAAATGAAGGAGATTTGATAGTGTAGGATAGATTGGGTAAGAAGGGGCCTCAGGAAGTGTCTAGTCCAACCTTCGGCTTAAAGAAGGGGATAGTCTGAGATCAGACACCGTTGCCTGGGGCCAGCTGGGTGTTGTCGCGGGGGAGAGTGGTTAAGGTTTAACGGTCGCTCAAAGAATCACCACCAAAGATATGAGGGAAAGGTGATTTTTAATATAAATTTGTAAAAAGCGCGACTTTACAGAATTTGATGGCAAGATTCACTCTATTACTTACTGTGTGAAGGGACTGTGAAAGGGAGTTGGGTCAGAGTGGTGCTTAGGTGCAACTGTTACAGTGAATGGCGGGGGGGGGCACAGAGAGAAGTGATTTTTTACAGTGGTTGGATAGGGGAAACTGAGTCAGGGTCAAGTTGGAGTGATGTATACAGGGTTTAGGGAAAAGGGTATAAGGAGTGCCCTCCCGTTGAGTCACAAGGTTCAGAAAGGACCC
>VZSC01004037.1:121688-141015 GCA_013398225.1 Steatornis caripensis
GGAGATGGTCAGGGAGCGCCTGATCACTTCAACTCACTGTGATTGCAGCAGGAGTTCCAGGTGCAGTTAGGGAGTGCCTAACTGTCCCAACTCGCTGTGCTCATCCCGGGACAGAGAAGTACCGTATTGCTTCGTATCTTGGCTCACTGCACCAACAGGCAAGGTCGTAGAGTGCCCAATTATCCCAGCAATTTGTTCTTATATGTTGATGAAAGATCTGACATTGCAATGCGGCTTGCTAGTAGGGGGAAGCGGGGCCTACACCACAACAGGTGTGGAAAGCTTTGAAGGTTGGAGCCTGCACAAACTCTGGGCAAGCTACTCCCACGCTTGTCCTCGTGGTGAGAGTAGTCTCTTCTTATCCATTCTGAGCCTCTATTCCTTCAACTAATGCCTCTCCTACCCAGCCCTGCACCACTGTGAAGAGCCTGGCACTGTCTCAATGGCCTCCCAGCTGGAGGCGCCTCCTCCACAGGTTGAACCAGCTGTTGTCCCTCAGCCTCTTCTCACAGGGCAAGTGCTGCAGCCTCGACCACCCCGAGGACCCTTTTCTGAACTTGCTGCAGTTTGTTGATATCTTCCCTGTGTTGGGGGGTCCCAACATTAGACCACCTATGTGTGGTCTAATCTGTATGTATGTCATCTAACGAGTAGGGGAATAATCACTTAACTCAGTACTGTGTCAGTACAGCCCAGGGTGCAGCCGTTGGGCATCTTTGCTGCTGGGGTATGCTGCTGGCTCACGCTCAGCGGTTGTGAGCTGCCTGCATGGAGCTCCCAGGGCCTCTCCAGCACAGCTAATACCCAGCCTATATTGCTGCAAGGACGCTATATTCTAGGAGGGTGACGTGGGGGGTGGAGAAAAGTTGGTATGACAGCTTGAGGACCCAGATGCTCCATGTGTTTTCTGTGTGTCATAAAAACAAAAAGAGGAAGTTTTGAGATGGTAGGGAAAATATTTTGCATGGCATTTGTTGGTGGCATTTAGAGAAAGGGATGAGAAGTTTGAATAGACTAACAGTAATGGGTGTTTGAGATAAATAGTATTACCTGTGCCATGTTATAACATGCAGCTGTCTGCTTTGGAACAATGATGACATTACTACTTTTCTCCTTTTGCACATGGTCCAGAGAGCATTAAAGTATTAGCAAAATCAGCGATATGATTACGTAGATCTAGTGGAGGGTCTGAATACTATGCTGTATTAGGAGAGTTCTTCCAAGGATTTAAGCATATTTTGTAACCAGACAATCTTTCTAGACCTGTTTCCCTGTAAATGTAGGCATTGGCTCCAAAATTGATAAATATGTCCGTTTGTATATGCTCTTTCAAAAGCAATAAAAATTATTATCTCCTTTCTCAGCCTGCTTACTGAGCCAAGTACATGATACTCTGTGAATCAGTAGGTGAAATTCCTTTTCTCCCCCACTAGATATAAATTTCCTGTTGGTTCCCGTGTTGCCTTGTATTTTTATCTCTCTTTATTTTCAAAATGGTGATTAATCGACCTACAGCTTTTAATATGCAAAGCTGCATGACTTTTTCTCATTATGCAATCAGTAAAATTAATGAACGACAGCTCTGCACCATCGGGAGGCCTAGCTGAATAGCAAAGGGACAATACAAACAGGTTATTTGTGGGTCACTGTCAGGGTGGATTGAAGTTTATTGCACAGAGTATTTCTTCTAGTATAGTGAATATTCTTGTGTTAATGAAAACTGTTAAATTTATGCTACTTCATATTTGGCATTATCACTTCAAAATGTCACTACTGCACTTTGTTAATTTACTTTTGAATTTGTTTCAGCATATAACATCAAGAAGGGAAAAATTAGGGAAACTTGAAATCTTGAAGTGTGAAACTGATGGCTCTTAGAAACAGCAGATCAGTTCGGATTAGGCTATGGATCCAGGATATTCAGTGGAAATACTTAATTTGACTCCTGTGGGATTTGCAGCAAACCTTAAATTGAGAGATACAGTTCACAGTTTCATCCCACTTCAGTTGAATCCAGGGCCGATTCCCGGATGGATGGAAATGATCATTTTCCATAGCATGTCTCTGTAGCAGCTTCAAGTTAAGGTCCACAGTCAGTGAAAAATGAATGTGAATGGTGTTTGCATGTTCGCACATACAGTGCGAAATGTGTGACCCTAGACAGATACAGTAGAAATTTTGTATTGAGCACAGCTGAAATTAACCTTATGTAGTATCATCATTATTTTGCCTTCTGCCGTATGACAGAAGGTAACACTCTGTTCCCATGTGTTGGAGCCATTACTCACCACAGATGTACATAGATGAAGGGTGATGTGATATAAAATGCCAACTCCAGATGGAAGCCAAATTGATCATCAGATTTATCAGAGCTTGCATGGTGTCTGCTGAGTTTGCTACTCTGACTGTGGGTTAGATAAACATAGTTTCTGATGGTAGCAGTGGTATAATGCTAACATCAGAAATGTGGTCTGAGAGGTAGGGATGTACTATTCACATTACCTCGGGAATATTTTGTTACAATAGCAGTCAGCCTGTAAAGGTGATACTTGGGATAGTCTAGGAATAAAGGAGAAATCTCAAGGAACTGTTGAGACATCGCTATGCTTACAGTACTACCTGTGGGAGGTTAGCTGATTAAAAAGAAGAGAACATAACTATCCTTGGATCTCTGCCACACCCCAAAGGAAAAACTAATAAAATAACAAAGTGGACTTTTTATGGGATGAGAATCTACTACTGCTGCACAGAAGAAGATGTCCTCATTGGTGAAACAAGAATAAATTAGGCACTGTGTAAAACTCCAAACAAAATGAATTGCTACTAGGAGATTTAAGATTATTTATGCTGGAAGAGATTACATTGAAAATTCACTTCATGGGAGGGACATGTGGAGCTGTTAGATGCCATAGCAGTGTGTGGGTGATTTTAAGGAGTGGAAATGACTAGATGAGATAGATAGGAAATAAAGAGATAATTATACAAAAAGTGAAAAGAATAATATTCCTACAGTCACGTACTTTGTAGTTAGTGAAATGAATTTTTAAATTTAGTTATGACTGGGAACAAAATACAAGCAGATATTTGAATACTAGTAATACTCATCTCTCAAGAAAACCCTCAACCATTTAGTATCTTGGGGGTAAAGCATACCTAACCTCAGAGGCTCTCATCTTGCTCTAATGCTGATCTTTTCCTTACAAAATAGTGTATCATTAGACAGAAGCAAGGAACTATGACGGCTTCCATTTTGAAGTTCCTTTTGAAACACAATGTTTTTATATATATATATGAATATCATGTATTCTGTTAAGCCTTACTAATCTTTTACATAAAGGCCTCAGTCTTAAAAAATTCACAGACTTAAAATTTCTTGTTCCCATTAATCACTGAGGGATTGATTTTTTTCAGGATTTCACTCAGAGTAATGAGAAGAAATTAATACTGGCTGCGACTTTGGAGTCTGAGAACTAGTAAGTATCATCTTCTACTGCACCTCAGCAAACAAAAACCCTAGAAAAATCTCCACTAGAGCTAGAGCTGGGAGAACAATGTGTGTAGGTTTTCTTTTTTTATCTTTTTCTTCCTTTTTTAAAAATATTTAGTCACTGAACCAAAAAATCAGAAAAATCAGTTCAGGTCAAGCCAAATCAGAATTTGTCAGTGAAATGAACACATTTATTTGGGTCAATTAAGGATTTTATATAATCTGACATGGAACTTCATATTTTCAAACTATGTAACCCTCTTAAGAATTGTTATTCTTTCAAATTAATTTAAAAAATTAAAAGAGACATTTTAAAATACAAATTTTAACATTTTCTTTATGGAAAATATAATAACATAAATTTTGGACGTCCATGACTGACACCTTTCCCTTGCCTTGTCTTTAGTGCAAGCGGCTGTCGAATTTGAACAGATTTTTTTTTCCCTGTTGTAAACTGAACTTTCTCTATGGAGAAAAAAAAAAAGCTTAGATCGACAGCTTGATCCAGTGTAAAACTAGGTGATTCAAATTCAGCGGCCCTTGTTTGGGAAGGAGAACATCCTGATCTCCTTACATAGCTACTCTATTGCTAGTCATTGTAAAATGGAAATGATCTAAAAGATTGCAACACAAAAGATTTTCCTTCTGAAAGAGAAGAGATTGTGCATCCTTCTGTGCAACTACAAAACCTCATAGCCTGATGGCTAAACATGTTTCTTGGTCAGTTTTTCAAATAAGTGATCTGAATCTTCTGCTTTTACTTTCAGCATCATTGTAAAGTAAGACTGAGCTGGGCTCTGGGTTTTAAAGAAATTTGTATAAGTGCCTCCACTTTACAGAGTATTAAGAGGGCTTTTGTCCCTCTGACACAGGGCTGTGTCAGCTGGATGGACAGGGGCAGGATCTCCCCCACTGCCTCCTCTATGGCTGGCTCCAGAACTAGGCTAGCAGTCTAGTGGCTCCTTCCTCAGGCAGAGGATGTTTTAGATCCAGTCCTGGCACATTAAAAATTTTTCAGGATTGCTATTTGGAAAGTGTTTGTCACTGAACACTAGATTTTAGATTCCACCCAAAAAGCCAAATAATTAAGTCCACAGAAGGCTGAATGCAGTCCTAAACTTGTAGGTGCAATCATTTATTGGGTCTAAGTGTTTGTCTACACTCATCCACTTTGCAGATTGTCAGTCAGTTATGATATAGTAAATATCAAGGTTAAGACAAAATACAAAAGCTTCTGTCACTCTCAATAAAGGAAAAAACAGTCCTTCTCATTTCTCCTGTTCAGAAATGCTAGTGGTAGAGGATACTGTAGGAATGGTGTTTTCTTCAGCCCTTCTGCTTCCTTAGTAACCTGTACATAAAATCAGAACCTATGTTTTGGTCAACAAAGTGGATGATGCATTTGAAAGAGAGAATACAGCTTTGTGTGGACCTAATGTATGCAGGACAGTGCTTATAGTTACTACAAATAAATTAAAATACAATTTTTTGAAAAGTATGCAAAACAAACTGTGATTTCCAGTAGTATTGTTGAGGTAGAAAGGAGGAATATGCTCCATTCAGAAAGTAAAAGCTGAAGTGACAGTGCTCGGTAGATGTCCTGTCCTACCAGGTTGGTGTAGATATGTGCAATTTGCATGTTACGATGGGCAGACAAGGTTAGTGAGAAAATCCTGAAACTATTAAATACAGGAACCTGAACTGAGAAAGGGGAATAAGGAGGGAAGAAAGATCTTCTTAGAAGAAAGATCTCTAACCACCCTCCAGTTCATACTCCTCATCTTTCCACTTTCAGATGTTGGAGGAAGTAGGTGCGATGCGTCTGGTCTGCCTCACTTAAACATTTTAACAGTAAACTGGATTTTCTGTTATGATGTGTTTTCAGGTCTATTTCTGTCTTAGCCTTTTTGTGAGACTGTGTCTCATAATACAGCGCAACCTCCTTTTCATTGTAAAGGAGGGTGTACGTATAACGGATGTAGGCCCATCAGGAACTTACTGGAAATTTAGGCTTCTGTAAGGGAGCATACATTAAAAAAAAACAACGTTGAGTTGAACTAGCTTGAATTGAGTGCTTTGGTTTAACAAATTAAAGAGAAGCAGGTATTTAAAAATACTTCATATTTACAAATATATAGTGTTTTGTTGATTTGCTTGTTAAAATAAATTGGTACTGTATTAGTAAACTGGAACTGGAACTTGATTACCGTATAGGATCTAATCACATCTTTGATATTGATGGGTAATTTAGGAATAGAATTTAGAGTTGCTTAGACAGTCTCTGCTCACCTATTTTGGAACTTAGACAGTAAATGCATTAAATACATGCATGAGTTCATACACTGACAAGAAGGATTATTTTCATAGAGGGGTCCTGGACTCTGGCTTTATACTTCATAGGTTTGATGCCTAATTTTTCAAAGAGTTAATATGCAGAAGTTCTGTATTACTTATGGTAACACTCGCAGGGTCTAGATACCTCAGTTTGCTGTTTGTAGAATGCGTATGTTGGGTGGCAGGAAGTTCTCAAAACAGAGAGTGTAAAATCCCAGATATCATGGTTTCCTAGTTTCGACTATGTCTGAGCTGTTATTCACAATGACAGTTAATAATTCAATGTTCATTATAGGCCATTAGTTGATTAGCACAGTGTCCTGGTTTAGGCCCAGGACAGAACACAGACTCACAGATATCTCTTCTGTTGAGAGACAGTGAGAATTCCCGGTATAAGTCCATCTGATAAAAGATTTTCTGAGACATTTGCGTGAATAAATGTGATTCCATTTTCCATAAAAAGGGAATAATAATTTTGGACCACAGTGCAGTTTTTAGCTGCCATGTTGATGTATGCTTCCCTACCTCTAGGCCAGCTATAATAACAGCTAAGAGGAGGTTTTTGGCTTCTGCTCATTTTTAGCATGCATTATCAACGCCATAATAGGGAGGTTGTTCCTCCTTCTGCCATCAAGAATCTGAGCAACAATGCAACCAGTGACTAATGCAAGAGAGCAATTACTGGTTTTGTCAGCTGTCAATTGAAGCCATATGGTCTAGACACTAGAGAGGTGCTAAGTGATGTAATACTAATTCAGATGCAGATAAAACCTCTTTTATGGTATAACCTTCATGCAGGGAAATTATACTTGTTTTACAATTAATCAACCCATTCATTTGTGTGTGAGTGAATGACTTCTCTGGGGTGAAGATTAATATATAGAGTTTTTCACTCTTGGTAATAAACTAATCTTAAAATATTACACTTTTTTATAGTGTGTGTAGTATTTTTAAATCTGCCTACTTCTTAGTATCATAGAATATGAGAGTTTAGCCTTTGTAACTAAGAAAGAAAAATATGAACAATTGCTAGTCAGATTAGACATCTTCCATTACCTGCTGGTTTTGAAGACAGGAAGACACAGTAGTGTGGTTTGATTTGTTTCTTACTCTTTCTGCCTCACAATAAAGTCCTTGATACTTACTCAGGGTAATAAAGATCCATATTGCCTTGAAGTTTAGTAATTGCAAAATAGTAACTGCTGGAGAGAAAAGGGAACCACTAGTTAAGGGCAGAGTTCTGGTTTGGGCTAGGACAGAACCAATTTTCCTTTAGTAACTTTACTTCTTAGTTAAGTCTCTTCTGAGGAGCTGCACTCTCTGAAATTAACTGCATGTTTTTCCAGACAGTAGCTGCTTCTAGCAGTGATAAGGCTCGGTGTTTACAGTTAGTGCTAGAACATCAGTAGGAATGGTATGCAGAAAGGCTCTTGCTTATAGTTATCCCTATGGAGACCAAGGTCGATGCTTCCTTCTGCTGACTTTCTTGTGTGCCGGAACTGAAAGAGCAGAGAAGTGGTCACACCTGCGACCCTGTGGTGGGGGAGAGCGGGTCGGACAGGTGACCCAAACCTGACCAAAGGGAGTATTCCATCCCATACGCGTCATATTCGGTATAAAGCTGAGGGATCACATGGGTCATTCCCTCTTCTTCTATGGCCGACATCTGAGGAGGACTCTGTCCGATTCTTCCGCCTTCAGTCCTGATCTGTGCATTCATGACTGCAGCTCCTGCCTGCTGCTGAGTACAGTCCGGGACTTTCTCGGGGCGTGCTCCGCAGCATCCAGGTGACGTATTCATCATCGGGAAGGTGGGGAGCTCGGTATTTGTTTTGTATACATTTGTATATTTTTATATATATATTTTGTTATTTTTTCTCCTATAATTATAATACATTATTATTATAGTTAGATTAAAGCTGTTTTAACTTTTCCAACCTGTAAGTCTCTTTCCCCTTTCTCTTCCCCAACACTTTGGGGAGGGAAGGGGGGTAACAAAGAGCGTCTGCTGTCCGTTTAGTAGCCAGCCCAGATTTAAACCGTGACACATCATTGGCATAAGCAGTACTGTAGGAAATTTTTCATTGACTGTTAGTCGAAAATGATACTCAGCAACAAAGCCAACTGTATCCCAACCATTTTTGTATCTTCTAATGGAAGGTTTTCAGTTTTATGTTATACTTATTCCCTGTACAGTGCCTCAATGCGGATTTTTAATGCAATGGTAACTGTCTAGGTCAGTGTTGTTTTATTCTATTTGTGTTTTCCACATGCATTTAACTGTCAAAGGGTATACATGCTCATATAGCCAGTGTATGAGTTAGGATAAAACAGGACAAAGGCTTCTTTCTGTAGCAGCCAAAACCAAAGGGGAACCTGAGTCCTTCAGGAGAGGGTCAAAGAAAAGCCTTTCCTCTGCATTTAGTAGAGAAATAGAAACTTTTTTTTCTCAGCTGGCTGTTGCTCACACACGCACCCTTCCCCAACCCTCCATCTTGTTTAACCTTTCCATGCAGCAGATCATCTTTATTTCCAGTAAGGCTTCCTATCACCTCCTCCTTTAAAAATGTAAAAAATAAATGCTCTTTACATGATAAGGCAGAGTACATCCTAACCTCTCCCTTGGTGGAGAGCTGAACTATATTAATCCTGTGTTGTTTTGTACTTGATTACTTATCAGTCTTCTTACTTTCTGCGCTGAATCTATAGGGCAGCCAAATTACTGATGGCTTGGAAGTTTAGTCTACTGATGAATGTGCCTTTGGGGAAGACAGTGTGATTGTTGAGCCTGGGAAAGGCTCTGAGTGTGTCTGTGGGAGTTACTAAAAGGGAAATTAGTGAACAGGAAAACTAAGGACCTTAATGTAACTTTAATGTATTTCATAGTTTCTCTGTGTAAACGCCTGGCCATCTTTTCTGCGTAGTGAATGCATAATTGTGAGTTTGGCATTTGAATCATTCCCCCCCCAAGGAAGCCCTAAAGGTTAAACACTTGAGGGGGATGGAAAATGTTTTTATTCTCTCTGGTCTCTTACTGAATGGTGTTTAAAGTTATACCTCCCCACCAATATTAAATATAGTGAAAATGAAATTTAGTATGCTCTTGAGTTTGAGATTTTTTACCATACGTTCAGGAAATGTAAATAAGAAGGGGAAAACCCAAGTTCACTACTTTCAACATTAAGTGTATTTTGTTTTATGGATAAATTTTTGCACCATGAAAAAATAGTTTAATTAGGTGGATAAAGTTACTTGTGTTAATGTTAAGAAAGGGAAGTCCCATCAAGATGTCTGGAAAAAGAAGTAATTAAACACATTTGTTGTCTTCTTCATTCATCAAAGTAATTTTTGAAATACAGGGTGTCCCAGATTTATCCCTGGTGTAAATCTATTGACTTTAGAAAGGAGAGCGGGTAAAGCAAATGGTAAATGCAGCATATTTTTTCATACTTGAATTTATTGTTGACTCATTTCTCAGTTTATATTAACAAAACTGGAAAGAGAGAAATTGCTTCATTGGCTGCAAACTGTTCTGATTACTGCCTAAAAAACAGATGTAGTGTTTATGTACATTGATCATCCAGGGCATTTTAGTCTAGGGACAGCAAGATCAAGTCTCAAGCTTGTGTCAGGGAAAAGGTCTTTCTAGTGTGAAAATGGTTTGGGTTTGTATGAGTATACTTTCTTTTTAAACTATGTATCAGGTTATGAAGTATATTTCCTAGTTTGGAGAGTGGTAGAAATACAATTCACATTTCATAAACATTTGTGGAAGTGAAAATCCAAAAACTGTCTTTTGCCAATGTAAACATCAAAATTGTTGAAATGTCTAGTTAAGAGAGCAACTGCTTATAAAGTTGTTGTGTTATAATCCTGAGAGAAAGACAGAGATTCATCATCACATATAAACTTCTACGTATTGGCTGATTTTTATTTGAGATTAATCATAGTTTTAGTAGCTGAACCACTCCTTATGGATCACCATGCAAGTTTTCAAGTTACTATTCAGAACAAAGGCTTTCACTTATATCCTACTGTCTTCATTAGCAGTGAGATAGACCTAATAAGAGGTGTTTATCTGTGATGACTGCAAAAGGATTTCCTCTGATTGATTGAAAATTCAGTGTGACTGCAACTATGCAGCTAGCTTCAGACATGGAAACAATCCAGATAGATACTCTGGAAAGACCTGATTGCTATTAATTGTTGCATGCATCACTCTTAGTCTATTCTGAGATGTTCCTCTATCTTTTTCTCACTACAATCCTGTTAGCCAGCTCTCAGTCTGCAGTCCAAACCCATGTAAGTGAGATGCTTCTGCACTGCTAAAATTGAGCTACATGGTGCCAGGCTCACAGGAGTTTTAGTATTAGTTTGAATTTCATTACCTATTCTACCTTGAACCTGCAGTAGCTTTGGGCTTTGCTTGTAACTTGGTGATCTACACTTTAAAATAACAGTGGCATCTTGTAACACCTCCTTTGGCTGAATTAATCACACTGCTGTTAAGAGCTAGAAATTATTATATTGTACAACATACATAATTCCTTTTGTGCTTCTGAAAATTACAGTGCTGTTAAAGATGAATCTATGATGAAGGCAGCACAAGAAGCTCAAGTTTACTAACAAAGCCCTACATGTGATAACAAGACAGAGGAACTCTTCCAAGCTATTTGAGATTGGTTTACGTCTTAGTATGATGTGCTTGCAAGGACATGCAGAAACATGCTGCTTTTTTTTTTCTTTCTTTTTCTTCAAGAGTGTTAGAGCTCCAGTTTTCTAAAGTTAAATCTCACAGGGCATGAACTGCAATTGAACTCTCAGCAAGATGGTTACTGAGGCAATCACACTGGACAGAATCTGACAGGGGAATTGGTGGAAACGCCAATTGGGTGTTTCATACCACTGAGGGTATTTAGCCAGAGTCTGAGCTGCAGCACACTACTGTTAAAAACGTAGCTGTCACTTATGCTTGTGGTTTGGTTTTGGTTTGATTTCTTTTCCTCATTTGTATCTGACTCTCAAGATTTTATCTTAAGCAGGTCTTCCCTGCTTCTGACCTGGCTGCCTATGGTAGTCGCTGCACCTAACTTAGTTCATGCTTCTACTCTGGTGTTAATATTTATTCCGGATTTCTACTCTGACTCCTGTGTTGGGTCCTGTGCCTGCATTGGTTCCTGCCCTTACTTCTTCCCAGCTCCTGCCTATTTTCTTGCTTTCCATTCTCATTCTTTTGGATCTAATCTTTAGACAACGGAGCTGCCTCCCAAGCCTCCCAAGCTTGAACACCATGAAAATAACCTTTGGTTGGAACAAGTGCATATCCATATCTGTTTGATGACTTACCAGAACAGGGAGTAGTGGATGTGTTAGATGATACTGTGTGATGTCCTTAGTGACCTGTTTTATTTGAATGCAGTCTTACGCTTCTAACATTCTAGGGAGCTTTAAAAATGTCAGCAGTGCTGGAGGGAACATCATACGACATGATCTGAGGTAGCTGTAGTTGTAAATGGAGTCAGCTCTCTTCCTGCATGTTAATCTCTTCCTAATATTTCTGTTAAATCTGCAGAATGATAACATGCTGGAAGGAATGAATGGTAGTTCACAAACAAACAAACCAAAAATTTGTATCTTGATCTTCCATTCAGTGGAAGTCAATATGGATTTTGCTTATAGTAAAGAAATCTGTAAAAAAATGGATGGTCTACTCTGACTCCCATTTCTCTAGTGCTTATGGCAGTATATGAGCAGAAGAAAGACAAGTGTCCTGCTGCAGGTAGGCTTGAAGACAGCAGTATTGCAGACCTCTTTAGGAGTAGTAAATCTTCATAATAGCAAGTGCCTGAAGCTGTGTAGGCTATTAAGACCTCACAAGCCACAAATCGTGCTATGTACTGAACAATTTCCGAAAGCATATGGAAAAGATGGAAGCACAAATTAGTTACCATAAGAGCTGTGGAGAGCTAGGCTTGCATGTCTACTTGCTCAGTTAATGTGTGAACTCTCTGAGAGCCAAGGCAGGTAACTCAACCTCAGCTGCTCTAGCCTCTCTCAGAGGGTTTCTTGGAAGTGTTTCAGCATGGGAGTCTTTGTCCAAAATCCATCCCTTCTGGCTGAGAAGTATAAGAAGCCTGGATAAAGCGCACCTAGAGAACCAAAATAAAAATAAAAGCTATGGGCAGTACAGAACAAACTGTATTTAGAAAAAAGTTATATTCTCTCATCCATGTATACATGTAAAGAAGACAGCTAAGTGCAGGGAACACAGTGGGACAAGTATAGTCTGTAATTACTGATAAAAATCTGACCATCTGTATTTCTTCTGAGAGATCAGGCACTTTCACTTGGCACAGTAATAATTCAAGCTTGTGAGGTAGCAAAACCAGTACCACCAGTGTTGCTATGGCCATGTATTATAGATAAAGATGCTGTATTCAAACATAGGCTGTATCAAGGGAGGGACAGGAATCTGACAAACATCTCAGAAAGTTCTGAAAAAAAAAAAAAATTCTTTTTCCTAAGTTCTTGCATGTGCTTACAGAGTAGGACGTAATTTTACTAAGTAACCCAGATGCAACTTCTTAAAACAAAATGTCAGTACAACAAGACAAATGCTACTGTAACAGACTTTGGTGTTACAGGTTTGAAAATTGGGTTCAGTGGTTCATGATTTTGAATAATTCATCACAGACAGTGATTATTGGCATTCTAAAGCATGAACTTAGAAATCACTTGAATCAGACATTTAGTTCATATGTTTCTTAATTCAATTTTTGAAACAACAGGAATTGTTATTGTTGTCTTTCTTAGAACTACCAAAGTAAAGTTGGGAAAACCAGGTTAATGGGACTAATCTTTAGAACCCTTTTCCTTGCCCCCTTTCTCAAGGGGTTTATATGGTCTGTGGCCTTAATGAGATAATCATAATTGCTCAGATTGCTTTGTTAGGGTGATATTCAGCCTAAATGGCCTTTCAAGTCCAATTATAGATATTAATATGGCAGTTAAAGGTCAGAAAGTGCTCCAGGCTAGTGCTTTGTCTATCTTATACAGCAGCAACCAAAAAATTGCACTGCCAATTGCAATGTGAGATGTTAAGACAGTGGCTAAAGGTCACGAGAAATGCTTCCATAGAACATATTGAGTTGGAAAGACAAGCAGCTATAAATAATGCTTAGTAATGTTTATATCCATTTAGTTTAAGTGATACAACTGCTTAATCGGGACATTTTGAATCATGTAAGTCCTCTTAAATAAAGAATTTTTACTCAGATTTAAAGGGAAGGGATTGTTTAGCTTTTCTCCTGTGAATTACAGCTTCCATGGAACTGGAGGTTCCTCCACCCACTTCTCCAGCTAGTTCCATCGCTAATTGCATCAGTGAACCCTTCTGTTGCTGCATGTCCAAAAGGACAGTAGGTAGCTGTGTGACCTAACTTGGTTTTTAGTTTTTCAAAAGTGAATATAAAGCAGGAAATAGATCAGAGTTAGAGCTGTTTTCTCTTTATTTTTCAATGTACATTCATATTTTAAGTGTATAACTCTTTTCTATAAAATTGCACTTAGGTTGGGTTAGTGAATGGACACTGTCCTGAAATCACATTTGCTTTTTACATGGGGGGAAAAAAAAGGACTGTGTGTGTTTCTGTTCATAGCTGATCATAGTTGTGAAGTGTGATGTTATTGACAGGTGTGGTGATACTATGCACATCTAGGCATATCTACTAGGCACATCTGCTTCAGCCTGGTTTGGAGTTGCTGTTCTGTGAAGTCTCTTGGGACTACAGTCTGTCACTGTGTTCGCACCATAAGGAAATGTCTCTGCCAGTCACAAATTTTGTTTTACTATGGTCTCTCTGTTGCAGATACATAGGAGAAGTAGTAAGAATATAATTGTCATTGGTCAAACACTGGGTATCCCTTACTTGGATTCTACTTCTTGCCGCCTATACAGTTAAAATGTGTATTCACTGTCTCTACTTATTAAACCAATGTGCCCTTGTCTTATTTTAAAACCTATACCAAATTTAGAAGTTGGAGGACAGTGTTAACAGCTCTGAGAGTATTGTGATATGGGGCCCAGGGGCAGCAGTGCCATCATCCATGGATATCATACAGTTGAAATAGAAGTGACAGGATCTCCATGTCTGAGTTAGCAAAATGCGGATTAAACAATTCCAAGTCCCTTATCCCTCTTGCAACTTCCCATTTCACAGCCAGTTAACTCTGGCAGCTCTGGCTGTGCAGAGGATCTGTTCTCAAGGGCAAAGGATAATTTTTTAAATATCCAGCCTTCTATGCAAGTTACGGCTTTCAGAAGACAATGTAGTACTTCTGCAGTGGGTGACACTAGAATCAAAGTCTTACTACTGCAAGTCAGTTAAGCACAGATTGAAAGGCTTCATAAACTTTGAGCACTGATTTAGTAACTTGAGTTTCTACTCAGATTGCCCAATGGAGGAGGTAGGAACACCCCCAAAATTCCCTTAAGACTTATTTTACCTCTCTACAGATTCTGTATTTTCTGAACCAGTGCAATTTTAAAAGGTAGGAACAATTCTGACTGAAGTAAATATATTGACAGACAGTAGATCTATGCACTGTCTTAAATTATAACACATTACTCATTATCTGTCTCAGATCCAGTACTTTCATTCTCGGGAGTTCTTTCTAATCAACTCAAAGTGAAGAGAATAAAAGCACTCCACTTTAAAATCATACATGTTTTCTAAATTTAAAACTCTCTTTGTATTATCCTTTTTCCTATAATGATTATCTTAAAACTGTCTTCTGATCACTGATTCTTCTAATTTAAAATAGGCTTACGTATACACAGAACTGGTTTCATGTAGCCATTTGCAGCAACATCAAGACATCCAGGAAAGATTTGTCTTTTGGTTTTCCCCTCTTGTAGATACAAAGGTAGGTCTTTTGAAAACTCTAACAAAAGCACCTTTTATTTTATGACTAATACAAAAGATGTGGTAGTATTATCTCAAGTTTTAACTTTACTGAAAACTAATATATTAAATTAAGACTTATCAATTCTGGTAATTAAAAAAAACTGTCTGGGGAAAGGAGGGGAGTTCAGGTTGACAGTTTTATGTGTTGTAGAGTTTTAAACTTCTTCTGCCCCTTTTAGAATGGAAATCCTTTTTTTTTTTAACATGAAAATTGTCGATCTGTACTGGCAGATTAACACACATTTGGTTGCAATATGAGCTATGTTCCACCATGACTGTCAGAATACTTTCATCATAATTCTCCTCCCAATTGGTTTCTCAAATTGTTGCTACTTTTCAATATGTTACTAATAAACACAAAACTTAGGCTAAATCAAAGGAAGGTCTCATAAAGGACACATTGTTTACCTCTCTTAACTACTGCTTGTTGTGTTTTTAGCAATCTGATGCTACAATACATTTATAAATTTTAAACAACTACGTGTATTTATTGGAGGGATTTTGGTATTAGTTGCTAGCTACTTGCATGTTCTGCAATTTTGAAGAATGGTGCTAATATCCAAAATGCAAGTAGACCACAAAGTGTCCAGAATTTTTTAGTCTCATGATTTTATTTAAGCTTTACTGCGTTAAGGAGGAAAGGCTGTCTCCACAAAAACTCCAGCTCCTTAAATCTTCTTGTGAGATAAGTGCAGCGATTTCCCCTTTCTTGAAGTTGAGAGCCCTCCCACCTTCTGGAGCAGCTAGAAAATGCAAAGCCTTCAAAGGGTGAAAGCAACTACATTTGGTTTGGTTTGGTCTAAATGGCAAATTAAAAACCCCTAATTATTTATGAAGACAGTGTTAACAATGTATACATGTATACATGAATAATGTAAAAGAAAAAAAGCAAGTTCAAGATTGCTTCTTGTTTAGCATTTGGCTTTTTTGGCTCTCTGGAGACTGGGACATATCCCAGAGAGCAATGAGGAGCATGGAACTTTCTGGAATGGCTGAAACCCCAAGATTGTCAGAAAGGAAAATATGAGGGAATCAGTCATAAGTGGAAAATTGCAGTATTGTGTTTAATCTTGCATGACATCTTTCATTGTACCACTTTTAAGTGGTATGTTACTGGCTGGAGAAGGTGATTCATCTGAGATGGAAACAAAAGAAATATTGTCTTAAACATGACTGAAAATGAACACACATAGCTGAAGGGGCTGATTAGTAGAAGGCCTACCATTTTACTCCCTGTTTCTGAACTCTACTTGGCTCAATGTGTAGACCAAAACTTAACACCTGTCTGACACACAGATGGAATTCACTCTACTTTTCATTATTATTGTATTTTTTAGCTGGAAATACTACCTCTCACATGGGAAGATATAGTAGATTTAACGCCTTTGTATATATAATAGAAGATTCTCCGCAGATCTCAGTCTTAGTCACATATTTTAAAAGATATTGGAATAATGTCCGTGTTTTAGAGGCTGGGATTTAAGTGCCATCCTTTTGATTGCAAAGCATCCCTCTCTGGTTGGCAGTCAGTCATGGGACAAATACCTCCTGTGCATTTAAGAGGATAGTATTTCTAAATCGCTACTAATTCCATCTATTCCATCTACTAATGGAATATTTCTTAGTCATTTTGTACTTTTAGTCATTAAATGGAGCTATAAAATTACAGGCTTATTCTTGGAACCTGTTATGCCATTGTGCTTATCTGTGTATGCAGAGGTGAGTGAGTACAGACACGACATTTCTTGGTACGTCAAAAGCATTTATCCTCTGTGTTCTCATTCTCCTGAGCTCATATGGTATTTGTTTGAGTACGACTCTGGTAATACATCCAATGTGTAGATAGATTTATTTGAGGTAGCATGTGCTGCTAGTGGTGGTAAAGATCATCCAGAAGAAGTGATGTGTACATCTGAGCAGCTGTGAAGTGCTCACTTCTGTGGTAGCCACTGCAAGGGTACAGGTTTCTTTTGCCCTCTGTACACACTATGCACCAGAATACAATAAGATCCTTTAAATAATGCCTGTACAAATGCCATGTTACCCAGAAGTTCAGCCTTTCATTGGACACTTTTCTGCATTTCACCTAGAATTGACCATATTATATGAAGGATCCATGGGTATGCAACAGAAATTGTATTGTTTTGATTTTATTCTAGTATGGATACTATAATTAAAAATATATTTGAATGTGACAGTAAAAAAGGAAAATATAAAAATACAATTTGCATTTGGAAATACCATACTGAATTAGTTATTGTGCCTTTTTCTTTTTTGTGTGGAATCAGGCAAATCTTTATTGCTTAAACCCATAAGGGAAAAAAAAAAGACAACATCTCAGTGCAACTACTGTGACAAAAATAATTGAAATTACTATGCAAAAATTTGCCTTGTAATCCTGGAAATTAAGTAAAGTTTGCCTTCACTATTTGTTGAGATTCCATTGTGAAAGATGGGATGCTTTACATTGTAATTTTTCCCTTGTAGTTCCCACTTACAATAAAATATAAACTGTGTCGGTCTTTAAAAGCAAAACCAAAGAAAAACCCTTTAAAGTCTGATTTAAAGATTCCATTTTAAATTATTTTTTGTCAGTGATGCCTTATATTTCCAGATGGAAGGCAGAAAATTATGTGCTGAATATGAACTAATTGATTGTGCCCAAAATGAAAATGTCCTTGATTTGTAAGTCGTATGCGGCAGTCGCTCTGGTTTTAAAGCTGCCCTGGCATATAAGCAAGAAGGGACAATCAGTCAAATAAGCTGAGTGCAACAGCTCCTCATTAAATAGGACATTTTTCTTTTTGACATCCAAAGTTTGCCGTGCTCCAGAGTGGAAGTATATGATAACAGTATATAACATGATGTTAAAACTCAAAGTTTTAACACTTTTAAGTCACAAAAGTTTACTAACCGTTTCCAAGTATACTCCCTACCTGGGTTTTTGTTTGTTTGAATCTAGTGCATATTCAGAGGATAGTGATCTTTAAGGTTTATTCCTTTTGCTCAACTTTTCTTTTCAGCAGCCTAAATGCTGACATGACTTGCTCAGACAATATTGGAAGGAGAGACATTCACAATCTTACTGCTTTTCACAGAAGTGTACCATGTAAACATGAGATTTATTTTTGTGCTTTTCTGAAGTCAACTTCAGAACTCGCTTTTTGACAGATCTTTTCCATAGGGCAAATGCTGATGGACAGTATCATAGAAATGACAAGAAACTGATTTAGCTTCTGGGGCATTCTAAGTAAATTGGTTGGGGAAAAACTTAAAGATAAAAGTGAAATTCTTTATCATAGTCCAAAGGTTTTAAAATGATATGTAATTTGGGAATGTGCCAGATGTGATAATTTCCTGTATAAAACCAGAAGACATGCCTTTGAAGATTGACAAACCTGCACATATACTGTCTGTACGTACAGGTTTACAACAGCAGCTCTAGGAAAAGCAGGTAGGAGTTTGTCTTCTGGTGGGATTCATACAGGTTAATGAATAATTTTTCCACAGAACTGGTGAGAAGTATGTGTCCTTTCAAGTACCTGAGACATTTCAATGACGTAAAATACAACTGTTAAATTTTTACATTGGTTTTTATTAGTTTGGTGATAGTTTAAGTTCAACAAGCTCTTCAGTTCCCCTTTAGGAAAGACAAGGATTCTTTTCAAACTGGAAAATACATCTGAAAAAAACAGCATTATTGTCTTTTAGAAATTACATTTTCTACACACAACTGAGTGATGCTCTGAAGTTCTCTATGCACAAATTGATATAAATGCAGCTACCCCAAAAAACTTCTTAAAATGTGGCTTAAACTATTTATGTGGAGATTTCATACAGGTGGCCTAACGTAATAAATGATGTCAAATAGAGACTACGTAATATAATGCTAAACCAGTGGATGGCAGTCAGGAGCGATGGGTTCGAGCTTTGGCTCTTCGACTGACTTGTCCTTGAGAAACTGAACTTGATTTGTCTTCTGCCTCTTTTCCCACTCTGTCTGTCCAGCCTATTTATTCTCTTTCACTAGCAAGTAGTATTATGTACTTGGAAAATATTCAGCCCAACGAGTCCCCAGTCTTGACTGGAGCATGTAGGTGCTGCTTTAATGCAAATAATTCTCACTAATATAATGAAGAATGGAGAATTTTTCACAGACGTGAATGCTTTGTAGATGTAGTTCTGTGGATTCAGTATGCAGTGTTTGAAAACATCAATCTTTCTTTCTTCCCTTACAGTGTCTTATAAATCATAATATGTTTCACACTACAGTTCCAGTCTCCTGATTGCTCTACCTCTGGAGCACTGTATTCAGCACGTTAATTTAAAAAAGCATAACAAAACAGAAGACTAACACATCAGCCAACTTCTCTAAACCCGTTCTACACCCGTTCTTGCTTACATGAGATCCATGTTCTGGATTAACCACACTGAATACAGCCAAATGGCATTTCCATAGGCCTACATGAATATCAATGGGCTTTGGTGGTGTTCTGCACAGTATATAACCAGTATAGCAAAAAAAAAAAAAAAAAAAAAA